>WOVY01004359.1:0-244778 GCA_013436015.1 Rhipicephalus annulatus
AGCTGCACGGCACGGCGGCACATAAACAATAAAGTCAGACATAGACGGCGCCGAATAATCGAAATCTTGCGCTTGTTCAACGCACTTCTTCTTTTGACTACCGTCCTGGCGCACCGTTTGACCAAGATAAACGCAAATGAACTCGTCCAGCGCTTCGTGTAATCTTACTCTTTAGTGAAGCTTTCGCGTTTTTTTGTCATATACATAGGTACAATGGCCGGCGCTAATCTCGTATGGCAGGTAGATTTCACCCGCTTGTTCCCATAATATCTTTGCTAGGCGCGCCTGCGCGACAATTTATTTCTCATTATATTATTCGCAGAAAATTCATGGGTAAGCTTTTTTAGTGTGGAATATACACGTACCTGTGATAAAACGGTATTCGCACACTCTGGCATCGAAGTTCCGTACTCAAAGGCTACCTGTTGCTGTGGCTCTCTTCACCGTCGCGGCCCACCTCGTTTTCGTCTTCATTACATGGCATTGAGACCTGCGTTTGCCTTGCACTCTCGAGTTGGAGCAGCCAACGGCTGAACAACCGACCATGGTTTATCAGGACGAACGTGCGAACGGTGACCGAACGTGCGAATTCCGAATAATCTGAGGCTTGCGGCGAAGCTGTTTGGCGTCGTCTGCTCTTCTCGAACCGGAAGCCGGTAGCAGATTGTGCATCCCACAATTCCTCGCTCTTTTACTGGTCACCTATTGTGCAGAAAAAAAAATTGCATGTCGTTGCCACCGGGAGGTAGCGCTCGTCAACGACAATCAGGAGGACCAGCTTTGGGCTGTCCAGAAAGCCGATGAGGCCGGTGGAGTGAACGGCAGCCCGGGTGGGAATGGATAGCCGTTAACCTCCTCGGCCCTCCACCATCACCCAAGGAAAATTGCCACATCACTTTTAAATGAAGTTTATACATTCAAACCGAGGTGCTATTTTATACGTGTTCCAAATCTGGACGGAAGTGTTTCGTTCATTACGTCAAAAATAGGGCGGTCCTCATCGGTCACGAGGACGAGGGGAAGCGAACAGCCAATGTGGGAAATGGAGGCGATGAGCATGAACTGCCAGCTGACATGGAAAAAAAATCTTCCCCGTATCTGCATGTATTCTGCAAATGTCGTCAAAAGACGATAGTCTTGCATGTGGAGAGAGTCAACAAACAATTTGATGTCCTGCGCAAGAAAATCAGTGAATGGTATTTCAGAGGCACTGCGTTAGAGTGCCTCGAGGGTGCAGCGGAGGCGAACGAGCGCATCAAGTCACGTCACATGTAAGACATGAGCGCCATCTGGCAGTCTTCTTGCAAAATGAACTGCGTGGCTCTGAGACGGGCGCGCGCGCCCGTCTCAGAGGTGATAAGGTAAGGAACGCAAGGCGACGGGTAGGTGCCCCCAACATCGCGTCTTAGCAAAGCGTAGGAAACACTCACTCACCTTTTTGTGCAAGCGTTGCATGGTCAGAGCAGCGTGATAAGTGCTACGGTCCTTAAAGTTACTTATGTATGCATTATCTAGTAAAAGATGCACATGCAGAATATATGCGTAATGTTATGGTGCCCCAGACTTGCGATATAATTGCTTTTTAATGGACAATTGCACAAGTTTGAACGCTCAGTCTTTTGCAACATTGGTGGGCGTGTGGATGGGGTCAGCCGTTTCTAGTACTCAGTACTGTTAGGAGTGAACAAACAGACAAATGCACAGACAGACAGACAGACCAAAATTTTTGCGTCAAAGGTCCCCAAGAAAGACTATCGCCTTTAAAAATCATAGCTAATCACTGTTACGATAGAGGCCCCAATGGTCTATGGGCAGCGTGTCGCGAAGGCCAACGCCGGGCATGGAGCATCCAGGCATTGGCAAGGCGCCCAGACACTCAAGGAGGAGGAGGGAGCACTACCACCATTGAGACGCGTCCAGCGTCTCTGTGGGAGATTCCGTTGTCTACGACGACCCCACTCATTGTCTTTCCAAGGGACGCCAACACGCTCGTAACATGACGGTGGTGGTGGTGGTGGAAAACATTTTCAATGTAACAGAGAGTCACCATGGAGTGAATGATGAGTGGGGTGAAGATTGAAAGAGTTTTATCTGTAAACCGCGAATGCTCCGTCCGTCCGTTCATTCATATGTCTGTGTGGCTGCCTGCCTGCCTGTCTGTCTGTCTGTCTGTCTGTCTGTCTGTCTGTCTGTCGTCTGTCTGTCTGTCTGTCTGTCTGCAACGGACATGGACAGACAGACGGGGTGGCTAGGACAACCGAGGGGGGATCGAGCCAGAGCGCAAGTGTATGCGGCGACGTCACGTTCTCAAAGTACCCGGATACTTAAAATGCACGAAGCGCTTACATTTCAATCCAATCCACGCCACCTCGCAGCCATTTCAATCCACCCGTTTCGTTTCGGACGGTCTCTTCAACCGTTCCTTCGCCTCCGTCGGAAAAATGGACGAACAGACACGTGACACATTGGCTCACGTGACACAGAACACCATGGCTTTTGTCACAGCTCAAATGAACCGATTGCGTGACACTTGATGGAGCCGAACGCTTACATCTGGTTTGGCCTCACGTGACAAAGAACTTCACGGCATTCTCCACGGCTCAAGTGGGCCAATCACATGCAACTAGATGAGACGGAATGCCTCTTTCCGGATTCGGAATGTGCACAAAATTGCACCATAGGTCACCTGCCCACATGGATAAAACGAAATCTTTGCTGGCCTAGAATGCGCTTAGGAGAGCCACATGAAAACGACTACGAAGGCGTCCTTGGGTGTGTTATAATAGGCTGCATCAAAGGCAACAGCCGGGTGGTTGGCGTACCTAGCATGAAGCATGGACACCTGGGCTTGGTGGTGAGCGTCGTGATTGCCCTCGACTATGTTCTTAGGCATCGGCTTGATGCAGAAGGCCGTTTCAACAGCATGGGGTAGTGAAACCAGATCCGTAAGGTGGGGGGAGGTGTCATGGCAGATTGAGAAGATGTGGGGACTAGTCGAAGACCAGTGGAGGCGCTTCACTTGAGCTGAACCCATGGAGAGTAGAGCGAGGTGGAGAAAACGATCTATAGAAGTGTAGGAGGGAAGGCAGAGGGCAGTTTCATTTGATCGACTCTTGAGGAAATGTCGCTTTCTGATTTGAAGAAAGAAGTATAAGGAAGGCTGTGCGTGATGCGAAGGAAACAACGAGTGCGTCGACAAGGCGAACCATATCGTGTTGTCACATGTCCGCACGCAGCGCGGCGACACGGGCGGGCATTTTGTAGTCTTCTTCATCGAGCGCGTGAGCTTTTCAATTGTGTGTGTGTGTGTGTGTGTGTTGTGGTGGTTGGACTGTTGTACCAGCCCAAGCACGCGGAGATGGGGAACGACAGACACGGGTGTGGTGTTGACGTGCACAATGATGCTAAGGTGATTTGCTTTGTAGCGATGATGGTCTGAAGGCCGCGCGAGAAAAAGGGCTGATTTGGCCACCAAGCAAGTGAGATCAGCCGCGTGCACGTGGGACGTCACAACGTCAGCTGCGCATTGCAACACCTGCTAGCAATCGACATCAGAGCCCAAGGTCACTCATAGGGAGACTTCGTCCGCATGCCAAGTGTGTTTGAGAGCGGAGATATGGTTCAGCTTTCGAGGGAGCCAGTGAAGGGTACGATTAAAGAGAAAAGGCCCCTTCTACGTATCGCACCCTGAGAAGTGTCGCGTATGTGGAAGAAGGTGACTTACGCCATGCGGACAGTGAAGAACGCTCAAATGTAGTTGTAGATACGGGTGCCGTGGTTGGGGACTGAGAGATCGGCAAAGATAGCCGAATGGAAGACGTTGTCGAACGCTTTGTGAAAGTCGAAGCTAAGAAGGGACTTCGTGTTTGAAAATGTGGGTGGGTCGAGGGGGCCATGGTCGAGTTCCAAGAGTATATATTGCGTCGAGAGGTGAGGGCAGAGCCCAAGCATCATGTGTGGAAGGGGATAGTGAGCGTCCACGTAGGTTTGAATGCGAGCGAGAACAACGTGCTCCAGAAGCTTGCCGACGCATGAACTGAGTGAAATGAGCCACAGATTCTCCAATGTAAGTTTATTTCCTGGCGTTTAGATGAAATCCACGCAAGCGTGGTTCCATGATTGGGTAGGTTGCCGGAGCGTCAGCACTCGTTGATAAAAACAGTGAGCGTAGTAATCGAAGGAGCGTCGAGATATCGAAGTAGCATGTTGGGAATGCAATCTAGAGCAGACGATGATGTGCTGCGGGACCTTTGCGATGCCGCGTAGACATCTGGTTTTCTGACGTCGGCGTCAAGTTCTGGGTTGGGGCTCCAACGTAGGGCGTGAAAGAAGAATGTACACCAGAATTCAGAAGCTGGAAATACTTCGCAGTCAGGTAGCCCATCAACGATGGAGTGTCCCCGGGGTAGATCCGAACCACTCGTTGTAGATGCTGCCGAACAACAGACTTGGTGAATGCAGGGTAGAGGATGTGGTGGAGGAGATGCCGAGATTGTTTGGAGCCCAACTGGCCACAGAACTGAGCAGATTCGTTCTCATTTTATACGTGCAAGCACGGTGGTGTGTTGCTCAATAGCCCGACCGAGGTCTTCGATGGGGCGACTAAACGACGGTTGTGACGTCGCTTATGAAAAGAGTTGGTGAGTCCCGTGCGACTGGCCTACAAGTGGGCAAGGCGGGAGTTCATTGTGGGATGGTCCTCCATGGCGGTGACTGAGGGGGTGACTGCATTGATTTCCGCTAGCAACTTGCCGGTCCTTGGTGTTGCGGGTAGTGGACTGCAGCCGGCATTCTCGGCACACGTCCCGATCTGGGAGATGATTTAGACTCCAACCAAAAGTTTTGAAGATACCCGACGTTTCGAAACCGATTTCGTTCCTTCGTCAGGGGTGAATGCAGGACTACGTAGCAGTGGTGTCTTCACAGCACTCGTGGGGCGGATAATTACTACTCGAGTCATGGCACACACAGAGGACAGCCCATAACATCGATCGCTCACTCGAAGCGCTTACCCCAGTGTATACACACGGACTGCGCTCTACGGCTAAACACGAGAGAGAGAGAGAAAGTCATTATCCTCCCCGCGAGTGCTTTTAAAGACGCCACTGCTACCGTGACCTGCAGTCACCCCTGAAGAAGGAACCAAGTTTGTTTTGAAACGACGGGTTTTTTTTCAAAACTTTTCGTTGGAGTCTAAATCATCTCCCAGTTTCATACCCAACCAGGCCGACCTCTGTCGAATGTTTACGTCCCGACCTGTGTGGTTGGCCAGGCTGTGTGTGAGCTCGGCTTGCAGAAGGAAGGAGGAGGAGGAAGAAAGTTTAGGCGGAAAGACAGGGAGGTTAGCCAGTTCTTAGACCGGCTGGCTACCCTGTGCTGGGGAAAGGGGTGAGGGGAATGATAGATGTTAAAAAGAAATGCTGCGAAGAGAACGAGAAATTACAAAAAAAAACTGCGACAGAGGAAAGGCAACATCAAAGAGTATAAGACACTAAAGTCTGTCTCTGAGGCCAGTTGTCCGCAAAAAGCGCAGCAAAGCTTTCAAAGCCTTCTGGGCTGAGGATGGGCTTTGCCAATGACCTAGAATCCTTTGTTCCGACAAAGGCCGATTGTCTAGTCTATCGAGAGCTGCAGTGAGTTCTTGTCTTTGCACGTTGAAATAGGTGCACTCACACAGAAGGTGCGCGATGGTTTCTTCGCAACTGCAGTAAGTGCATGTAGGAGGGCTGGCCATCCCGATGAGATAAGAGTATGCGTTCGTGAAGGCCACTCCAAGCCACAGGCGGCATAGAAGAGTCTCCTCAGCTCGAGATATCCTTGGGGGAAGACGAAGCTGCAGATCGGGATCCAAGTTATGCAGGCGCGCGTTTGTGAAGTCTGTCGAGTTCCACTGTACCAGTGTGAGGTCACGTGCAAGCGAACGAAGTCTTGTAGCTGCGTCGGTTCTTGAGAACGGGATGGCTGTGTATTGGGTACCATCGTGTGCAGATCTAGCGGCCTCATCTGCGCGGTCATTGCCATATATACCGCAATGACCTGGTATCCACTGATACACTATGCTGTGCTGTATTTCGGTTGCTTGGTGATGAAGAAGCCTTATTTCAGCTACTAACTGTTCATTAGGTCCATGGCGAAAGGGTGATATAAGACATTGAAGAGATGCCTTCGAGTCCGAGAAAATCGACCGAATTCCCGAAGGTTCTTTCACTATAAACTCCAGAGCTGCACGAATGGCTGCAAGTTCTGCAGCTGTCGACGACGTCAAATGCGATGTCATGAATTTAATTGTGATGTTCCTCGCGGGAATAACCACCGCCTCTGCAGAGCTTACTGAAGACACCGAGCCATCCGTGTAAATGTGAAGGCGTCCGTTGTGCTTCTCTTGCAGGAAAAGTAATGTGGCCTGTTTCAGGGCTAGATGCGACGACTTTTTCTTATTTTGGATGCCAGGAATTGTAAGATGGGCTTTGAGTGGGTGTAGGCACCATAATGGTATCGGCGGCTGTGCTGCATGCGTGAAGTGCAATGGAAGCACTGCGCAATGCTGAGCTACAGTTGCGCTGAACGCTGAGTGGGGCCTGGAAGTTCGAAGTGAGGCTAGGTGATGAGATGGAAGCCGAGCGAAATGTCTTATGTGCATTCTCAAAGCGTCTACGCGGATGTATGCGTTGACTGGATAATCACGCGCAATCATGACTGTCGCTGCTGTAGACGCGCATCTCGGGAGACCAAGGCATATCCTCAGGGCTTGGGCTTGGATCGACTGGAGGACGCGCAAGTTTGTTCTTCGATCCCGCAAAGCACGGGTAAGCTGTATCGCATATAACCGAGGAACAAAACAGTGTAGAGTTGGAGCATTGCTTGTACCGATGCACCCCACGTTTTTCCAGCAAGAAACCTCAGTACGTGGGTGATCATGGTGAGTTTAGTTTTCATGTGGGCGATGTGAGGGCTCCAGGAGAGGTCGCGATCAACTATGACTCCAAGGAATCGGTGGGTCTTCACGTAGTTGATCGTGTGTCCGTTGATTTTAATAACATATGGGCTCATAGCCTTATGCGTGAATGCTATAAAGCGAGCATTTCTCTGATGACAGCTCTAGTCCCCGTTCTTCCAGGTACTTTGTCGCTATTTTCGCCGCTCTCTGAAGTCGGACACGCAAATGAAGGCGTGTTACGCCCTGACGCCCAGATGCAGATGTAATCTGCATATATTGATAGATGGACAGATTCTGGAAGTGCATTAACCAGGCCGAGTAGCGCTAGATTGAAAAGTGTGGGGCTAAGAACGCCGCCTTGAGGCACGCCTCGACGGTTGCAATGGTGCGTTGTTGTGCCATTCTCCGTCTGTACAAAGAAAGTTCTGCCTTTCAGATAGCCGTGGATCCATTGGGAAACCCGACCCCCTAATCGAACATTTTCCATGACATCCAGAATGGCTTCATGTGATACGTTATCGTATGCACCTTTCACGTCCAAGAACAACGCCGCGGATAAACGTTTCAGTCTTTCTGATGCTGAACAGATGAGACCAGGTCTATAACGTTATCAATTGCGGACCTCCCACGCCGAAAGCCCGTCATAGCATGAGGGTATACCTCGTGGCGCTCCAGGTACCACTCTAGACGAGTCAAAATCATCCTCTCCATCACTTTCCCGAAACAGCTGGTAAGCGCGATGGGGCGATAAGAGGTCAAGTGCAGAGGAGATTTACCTGGTTTAAGCACAGGGACGAGGCGGCTGGATTTCCATGAATGAGGGATAAGTCCGCTGCTCCACGAGTCGTTGTACACGGATAGAAGGGCCCGTCGAGCTGCTTCTCCGAGGTTGCAAAGAGCCATGTACGTGATCCCATCCGGACCAGGCGATGAAGATCGTTTGCATGCCGTCAAGGCCGCTTGTAGTTCCTCTAGAGAGAAAAAGGTGTCCATTCTTGAATCTCTGGAAACTGGAGCGTTTTCTAGGTGGCGCGTGGTGCACGTGGACGCTTGACCGGCAACTTTCATGCAGAAATCTTCTGCTACTTCAATTTCGGTGCGTCCTTGGTGGAGAGAAAGACACTTGAAGGGGCGATGTTGATGTGGCGATGTTCGTAGGCCACGGACAATCCTCCATGTCTGCGTCAAAGGCTTGTGTGGATCCAAAGAATCGCACAGATGTTTCCAGCGAAAGGATTGAAGTGAAATGATTCGCCGCTGAATTTTTTTCTGTAGGCGCCTTGCCTCCCTCAAGTCGTGAATGGACTTAGTGCGCCTATACCTTCTTTCTGCGCGACGACGGATCGCTCTGAGCCGTTCCAATTCCGCTTGATATTGACAATAATCTGAAGTACGTTGAATATGATAGGTCGCTTCTTGAGTAGCACCTCTAATCATATCCTCGAGGGTGTCAAGAGGAGGCGTTTTATTTTCTTGACACCTTTTTCCGTCAGTGACCTGAACTTCGTCCAGTCGATGCGAGTCGAAGTGTCGTAGTTAGGCGATTTTTCCAGGCCCTTGATCTTCAAATAAGTTGGTATGTGGTCGCTTCCGTGAGTTTCATAGTCTGTGAACCACTTGACCTTTCCATTTAGGCTTCGTGACACAAATGTCAAGTCAAGGCAGCTGCTGTATGTCGTTCCCCGTAGAAACGTTGGGCTTCCGTCGTTTACACAAAGCAGCTGCTGCTCTCCAGAGCAAAGGAGAATACTTGCCTTCCGCGACTGTCTGTCTTCTGACTTCCCCATAGTGGGTGGTGAGCGTTGAAATCTCCAGTGATGATCCATGGTCCAGGTGTGGCTGTTAACAGTGCACGTAGTCTTTCAGGTTCAAAACGGTTCGAAGGTGATATATATGCGCCTACGAGCGTGAAATTGAGGTCTCTACGTTTAACTGTCAAGCAGACATACTGGTTGTCATCGTGAGGTGCTACACGGTGCTCGATATAGGTAAGGTCGCATCTGATATATACAATGACTTTACTTTGTTCGTTGCAGGTAGCGGACTTGAAGGCTTCGTACCTGGATAGTCGTATTGCATTGTGTAGCCTTGGCTCACAGATAACAATAATTGGAAACTGGTTTTTGAACACAAATTGTCGTATATCAGAAATGCGGGGCTTGAGGCCTCGGGCATTCCACTGAAATATCGAAGCTCCTTTGACCTCTTTACGAAAGGCTTGCAGAGGCGGAGCCATGGTGCCTTTCCAGACTTCATAGCACCGGCTTCAGCGCATCCACTAACTGAAGTGCACTCTTTGCAGCCGGACTGTCAATGCTAGTGAGGAGCATACGAATGGTATTCATAAGGGCCTTTACCATGGCTACGATTTCTTTGTCGCGACTATCACCGCATTCTCGTTCCGGAGTGATTGTAGACGAGCGATGTGGTGGCTCAGACGGTGCGTCCATCGTTGGCAGCACTGGCCATGCTTCAGGCGAGCCGGTGATGCTCTTGTCTTGCTTGGAGGATTTGTTGTCGGTGTGTCTGGACGCTTGAGGTGGTATGCCAGTGGTCGTTTGGTGAGGTTCAAGCCTTGCTTCAGCAGTGGGTCTCCTCAGGGGCCTCCGGCGACGAGACCGCCGGCGTTCGTACTTGGGCAGCGGCCCTCCCTGTGAGTTGAGCCATCCCGGACCATTTGCCTCAACACTTGCATTTCCTTTTTCATGATTGGGCAATCTTTCGACGATGCTTCGTGAGGGCCATGACAGTTTCGACATTTTCGAAGTTCTGCTGGCAAGCGTCCTGCGCTATGTTGATTCTGAGCATAGCGAGCACACAGCCAGGTTTGTACAAACAGCACTGACATGTCGCAATCTATAACATTTCCGGCATTGAAGGGGCTTCGTTACGAAGGGTCGCACTGTGTGTCGAAAATGTCCGACCTTGACTTGCGATGGGAAGGCTGTCACCCTTGAACACGAGCTTCACGCAGCGTGATTTGCCAAGGCGACGAGCTTGCAGTATAGTAGGTTCTCTGCAGACAACCCGGTTTGATGAGAGCAGCAAAGTCACTGTCGCTGATGGAAATGTCGACGTCGTAAATGACGCCTGCGTAGAGTCGCGGCCATCAGGTATATATGAGCAAACATTGATGTTATCCAACATCTTGACGTTGCTCAGCACTTCCAATGTGCTTCGTTGAGTGACGTCTACGGCGAGGATATTCTTACGGCCATTGATCCGCACGTCCGCGATCTCTCCCTGGGTGAGTTCCTCAAGAAACCTAGACGTGACTTGACGGTTTAGCCGTTGAGACTATGAGCCGCATCGACCGGCACAAACAGAATTGTGTATATCGTGGGCTCTCGCGTCGTCGTCACATTCTTACTTGTTGTTGGAGACGGCATCACTAGTCTTCTTTTTTCGCTGCCGCCTTGTCACAGGCACGAAGTCGCCTTCGTCGGAGCTCTCGTCGCTGGCCGTAGAGTAAATCAGCGTGTCTTCGCTGTCGGCATCACTCGGGTGGCCCGTACGCTTTCTTGTGGTAGCTGCGGACGGACGTCCGATGGTTGCGGTGAAAGCCCAGGCGAATCCACGTCCATCGCCGCAGTCACTGGAACGGTGTCTTCCACAGAGTCGCAGAAAAACTTTGAAAAATTACAGACAGTGACAGCAGTGTTCTACGCCAGAATCACTTCGTCGTCGTTTTATTGCAGAAGGAAGTTGTTCGCTCAAACGTGAGGACGCAGTGGGTCACTGGCCGAGGAAATATGCGTGTTGGACCAGCGTGCGCCTCGCACGCTGTCGCAGAAGCTCAGGTCTAGGGTAGCGTCATGGTACACACTGTTGCCGATGCGAATTGGCTGCGTGAGATCGGTGGGCAGGAAAAAGTTTAGGTTGTAAGCGAGCTGGCACAGTCTCCTTACAGGACCATCAGGCTTATGATAACCCCAGTCCAGCCACCAGATGTTAAGTCCCCCCAATAAGAAGGGGGCTGTGGCTACCCGCACTGCAGCGGCACAAGTTAGAGTGAGGTACGACACATCTTCGATGACGCGAGCGGGATTTTCCACATTGAAAAGTGTGGACATCGCTCAGGTAGTACCTCATGAAAAACGAAGTTGAGTACAGGTATGGTCAGATCGGCTCGATTGACAACGACCATCCACAAGGTGAGGATGACTGACGGGATAAGACATGATCATAAGCTACATTTTTGTGGGTAATGTAACCCGAGAGAGAAATGTTGGCGTGAGTTACCTGTCGTTACATGATAGCAGGAGAGGCCATGAGGTCTATTTTTGAAGGGGGAGATAAGGTGTTACGCTTGTGACGAAAACCAGAGCAGTTCCGTTTCCAAATAGTGACGACAAATCCGTCAGCCATTTTTGAGAGCGGATAGCGTTCTCTCGGCCGATGATGGCAATCATCGGGCTGCCGACGTTTAGGAGGTGTGGGCATGGAGTGGTGGCTTGGTTCGAATACTTTCACGCTGATTTAGGGCTATAAAATAAAATTTGATGAGACATTAGGTCACGTTTGCATCCAATCTGTAAACACCACCACTTGGCTCTGTGATTTTTCGGTAAAGTGCTAGGAAGTCTTTTTTTTGGATGCTGATGCAACTAATGCATAGCTCAAAGGTAGGCGAAATAAACTAACAGGTTGTGCCTGCATATACAAATGGTGACTCAAACTTTTTCCACATAAATTATTCATTCCAAGGTTCTGCGTATTTCTATGCCTCGTTTGCTCTATATCGTGCCAAGTGCATCTACGCAAGCACTAAGTTTGTTATGTTTCTTCATATTTGCACCGTAACAAGGGAAAAGCTGTTTCTTTGTTGCCAACAAGCCTACAAAACATTAATTTTTTAAGGTGAAAGCCTGAGCGGCCTTATAAGAACAAAAAATTTATCGTCAGTGACCTCGGCATTCACACGAGTGAGTCGAAGAATCATCTTAACTTGATTAGGTCATTTTGTGACGCCATCTTGACGTCGCGGTGATATAAATAACCTAACATCAGAACATAAGATCAACAGATGAGATCAAATTCAGCTCGAAGCTGGGTCGACGCTGGTTGCACTTCATAATCAGATGATTTGCAGAAAGCTTTGTCGGCAAACGCACCGAGTGCAGAAAAGTTTGCAGAGGGCGCTAGGAGAGAATTACCACACCCTCTTCCTTCGCCGGTATTACCAAATCGTGACTGCCGCAGCCGATCAGGCGGACTCTTACTTATAATGACGAGATGGTCTTTGCGTGCTGAAATGCAATGTTAACAAGACAGTCTTGTCTTGAGCAATGTATCACCCATTGCGCATGAGAATATTCACTTTTTGCTAGGAAATGTACGGTGGCCTTCGTAGCGGTTACAACTTCAGGAAATACTCAGAGTTTTATGTAACTGTGGTGTAGGGTCATTCCAACAAAATGGGGTCTACAACCAATAATCAGAACACGCATAATGCCCAACGTAATAGGACTACAGGATTATACCTCAAGCTTGTGCACTGGGAGATGTGCAGTTACTGATTACTGCCTAGCCTAAATGAGAGTTTTACCAAAGAAACATAAATAGAAGACAATAAAATACTACTGCTCATGTTTCTGTAGCATCAATCATTTGTACTGCAGTATCCCATATATATGGCCATCATAGGCCTCTCTGGTGCTTAAGTGCGCTCTGAAAGAAGAACATTAGCAGGAAGTGTCTTTGTGAAAATGTGAGTGATGAAAACTTTGTTGTCAACTTCGTAAATCTCTCTTTCTAAATCCCTGAAATGACGCACGTCCCAGAAGTTGAGTGCAGAAAGTGTCCGCGAATGGCCACTGCATTGTTATCTTCAAGGCGCAAGGACGGCATAAATGTACTCTCCTTGGTTAAAGAAACGGAAAACAAGTGGAAAAAAAAACCTTTCTCACTGTGCGCTATGACCGTAATAATTTTTTCTCAATGGGGGCATATAAGGCCATGCTGCACATACAAAGACAAGTAGCAGGAGATTTGAAACTAAAGCTTTGACGCGCAAGCCGCAATCAATCTCTCAGCTTTTCCAGTGCTTCACAGACCATTTCTTGTTTTAGCAGTGAGGCTGCAGAAAAGAGTCACCCAGGTCGGCATGCCGTTTGTATTGTTTCTTTATTTGTTATAAATGTCTACAAAACTAAATAGCCGCTAGGTCGGGAAACAATGAGTGGGATGGAAGCCACTGGCTGCTCAGCTTCAGCATTACCCTAGACAACCTGGATCCCTGGGACTGCTTGTGTTGACAGCGGGGTTGCTTGAAAACCGTATGTCTTATCCTCAAGCTTTTGCATGAAATCTCCAATGTAAAAACCTGTGCTAATATGTTCCCTCGACAAATTGCACAGATCTCAAGTAAAAAACAATCAGCTGCACTCATTCAAAACAATGATACCCTAATAGCTCTGTTGCTCTGCCTGTGACTCGTTGAAAGATAGCATAACAGGCAGGCGAGCGAATCACTGATGGAATATATCATTGCGGCTGTTGCAGCCGCCAATTCACACTGCTACATCTCTTCATTCTCCTATCAATATAGCGGCAATTATGACCCGTAAACAGCGCGAAAAGCACTCGTTAGTTATGTGCACTTTTTTTGCTGTTCGAAATACCACGGTCACGGTGTAGAACATAAGGAATTTCAATAAACGTTATCTATTGCGACTCCTTGTGATTATCACATGATTGGAAACACAGCGGTGCATCCTAGGCTTTGAAGACTTTAGAGATTTAATTTACACACGCATCTATTCCAGCCCTCAGGCTTATCCAGTTTTAATCAATTTGTGTTCACGCCCCTCGTTTTCATCAAGTGCTGCCAGCCACAGATATGTTGTTAAATCCGACCACTAGAATTTTGCTATACCAAGATTTTTTTTCTTTTGCTGGTCCACTGTGATGAAGCAGTGGTTATTTTGTTGAGATGCTGGCCCGTATGTAGTGGGTTTGATTCCGGCCACGGTCGTCGCATTTTGGTGGAGGCCCGTGTACCGTGCGGTGCACGTCGGTGCACGTTGAAAAACACCTCATGTAGGAAACTTCCGGAGCCCTCCACTATGGCGTCTCACGTAAACATATCTTGGTTTCGGGCTGTTATTCCGCACATTTTGGTGTGAACTTTTTTTTTAAGATCCTGTTGAATTGTACTAAAATGTCGCCATCAATAATATATAAATGCGCAGAAGAAACTCGGATAAGCATCGGAGAGGTATATTCCAGGTACGTATTTCCGCAGCTACGAATATACTGAGTATTCTTAGCACATCACTTCCTGGTAAGATCCAGAAGCTCTACCAAATATGTCCCACACCCTCGCTCATACCCCCTACCGTCAGGGCATATTCGTAACATGGCACCCTGAGCTATCGTAAAGGCCAACAATAAGTCATATAAGGAGAATAAACAAACAATAATGCCAGGTAAAATATAGGCATGTTATTTTAAGTAATTGTAATGTAAATGTGAAGAAATAAAAGTGACAAAAAAATAACCTGCCACCGGCAAGATGCGAACCTGCGATGTGAGCCTGCGATCTTTGAATAACGCGTCCAATCGCTCTTATTCATAAATCGCAGGTTCGAACTCTGCCGGCGGCAGAATTCACTTTTTTCCGCTTTTCGTCCACTTTTCTTTTTTCACTATTACATTACAATTACTTCTAGCAGTATCCCCTATATATCGCCTGTAATTATTGTTTGTTACGTCTTAGTAATATTATGTCGAACAAAGAAAATGAGCCCTTAAACTTACACTTTCCTTCAGTAAGTCATGCTGTCACGCCAAGCAAGCAAGAAACCAGACGAGAAGCTTCCAGCTAGTACAAATACTTTAGGAGGGTGACAGAGCTTCTAGGTACTGCGACATGACGGTAGTGCTCTGGTAATAAGAGGTGTCAGCACGGCCCGAGATGGAAGCCTGAATGCCCTGGCGAGACTCGGCAGCGCCGAGGCCTACAGTCAATCTTAGAGAATGGGTGCTTTATGGAGCAATAGTGATTCTGGTCTATTCAAGTGAGGGACCTGTAATCTGCACAGTGGCATTAATGGCGACGAACCTCCATACCTTTCTTTGCCTAGGAAAGATCGCTCTGGCATTACGTACGTGCGCGGCGCGCCGATGACTACCGCAGTTGCATCATGTAGCCGTGCCATACCGGGTCGGTGCATCTCTGCAAGCATCGTTGTTCATCAGGACTGCAAGCCCAGGCGAACTTCCAGTAATTATTTTAGCCAACCAAAGTGAGTTGCAAGAGACTTGCGCACATACGGTGGAGCATTTTATACATATCGTACCGGCTTCTTGTCACTCATTAAGAGCTTTAACCTCCGTCTTCACTGTATGTTTCAGTTTCTTTCTTTCTGAATAATTCGTAGTACGCTTAGTCGAACGTGAACGAGTGAGAAACAATGATTACAGCACGTCGCTTGGCAAAAAATATAACCAATTAGTTCAAGTAGTGTCTCTGACCAAAGAATTTTATCCATTTAGACTAGGCTAAGCTGCAGTGTAACGTATAAAAAATAGGAATAGTATAATGCTAAAAATAAAGGCTTCTTTTCACGTCGCACATTCTTCAGGTAAATATTTCTTCCTGATTCACAAGTCAAGAGATGTTATTTCATGTTTCTGTTAACATGAACCTCATGTTTTGATATATTCACAGAAATCAATAATAGAGAAACGTGAATTTGTTGTTTTGTATACTTGTGTGCTTCGTAAAAACAGCATAAAGTGCTACCAAAGGGACACTGAGCGTGATATCAAAATAAGAAGCTCACTAACGCACCCTTGCAACAGCTGAAACAATGCTTGTCCACGAATGTCCAATTATGTGACACTACATAAACAACAAAAAATTAAATAATACATATCAGTCAACACGTCACCCTAGTCTACAGACGTTATCGTTCTGTCGTCTCATACAAAAAATTATTTTGCAAGCGTACAGCACTCTATACGCTTCTTCAGATCATAAGCGACTTGTTTACTTTCACAACTAGAAGCCGCTGTATAACGCTTTTGATTCACAGCCCTAATGCCTCACATTCGACAAAGTAGCAAGCAAACTAAAACAAAGGCGTGCGCTTCTGCAAAATATAGGAGTGCATGCCTCACTTGCAGTGAAAAATTAAGTAATAAATTTATTTGACTTCGAGTTATCTTTCCAATAATTTTCCGAAGAAAAAAGGAAGGCAAGCGGAGATTGACGTGCACATCTAGGTGAACGGAAGAATTGAGTGGAAACGACGTAATTTAAAAGCGATAACGCAAAAGACAAGTTTTCGCAGAAATCGCGGTGTCGTTGTTTGGGGGTGAAAAGTCGCGCATTGTCCGTGACCGGAAATTTGAGTAAAGATTTTTTATTTATTTTATTTATTTATTTATTTAAATACCCTAAAGGCCCCGAGAGGCATTACATAGGGGGGATACTGTTAAAAACAAGGTATACATCAATTCATATAAAAGGAACACACACAGCGATGAGACATAACTAGGTGAAAGGTGCATTTTACGACAAGGATGTAACACATGGCTCATTTCACATCTCCAGTACATTTTAATTCCAGGAATCTGCGTGGCACTAGTTCTTCATCGTTTCACTAATACACGAGATATAACAACAGGGTAAGATAGAGTAGCAGTAGACGTATTACATATCAAGAAATGTACGCAGCACTGATTGGAATGCAGACGGATCATTTATTATCGCAATCTCGCTGGGTAGCTCGTTCCACTCGGTTACAGATAACACAAAAGGGGAATTTTGGTACTTTTTGGTCCTTGCAAACATAGACGACACTTTACGAGCATGGTCAGTGCGATTGGACACATAATGGGCAAAAAAAATATGAGCGCATGAAAAAGGTGTAATACCAGATACAGAGAGTGAAAAAAAGGTCAAGCGGAAGAATTTACGACGAGTGTTAAGTTCTGGAAGATTAAGAATCTGTTTTACTGCTGAGACACTTTGGTATGGCGAGTACGAGTGCAAAATGAAGTGGGCAGCCTTGTTTTGAATAGATTCAATACAGTCGGACAGTATAGCTGTGTGAGGGTTCCAAATAATTGAAGCATAATCGAGGGTTGCACGGATGAGGGAAGTGTAAGCGCGAAGTCTAGTTTCATGGTTTGCGAGATGTAAACGGCGCTTAAGGAAGCCAAGTTTTTTTAGTGCCTTGTTTGTTACGTGTTCAATATGCATGGCCCAGTTTAAATCAGGAGTAAATATCACGCCAAGATACTTGAAAGAAAAGGTTCGTTTAATATCCAAACTGCATAACATGTATCGATTTAATGGAGTATTAGGATTCGAAAATAATGACATGACCTTTGTTTTATCTGTATTAATTTCCATTTTCCACGTGTGGCACCATTTAGCCAGGGTATTTAGATCGCTTTGCAGAATAGCTACGTCATCAGTGCATGTGATTTGTCTATAAATTATACAGTCATCGGCAAACAGTCGAATTGTTGAAGTTAAATTGTTCGCAATGTCATTAATATATATCAGGAATAATAACGGCCCTAAAACTGATCCCTGAGGTACTCCTAAACTAACGACACAGGAACTGGAGAGATTATTATTTATATTTACTTTTTGAGAGCGACCAGATAGAAATTCCTGAATCCAGCGGGTAGTTTTTGTGTCTAACTTTAGGCAGTTTATTTTTTGGTGGAGCCGTATGGGGGGAACACGGTCGAAGGCTTTAGAAAAGTCGATAAATACAGCATCTGTGTAAACCGATTTGTGCAAAGAGTCATGTAAATCCGTAGATAATTCAAATAACTGTGTCTGGCAGGACCGCTTGTACCTGAACCCATGTTGATTTTCGAATAACACTTTATTAGTATTGAGATGTCTCATTATGTGGGAGTATATTATATGTTCGAGGAGTTTACAACAAACTGATGTGAGTGAAATCGGGCGGTAGTTTTTTGGACTTGAGGGATCACCAGATTTATAAATGGGTATAACGTGACCAGATTTCCAATCGTCAGGGACGCACCCAGAATCAAGCGATTGCTGAAAAATTAAGGACAATAAAAACGATGATACGTGACTAGTTAATTTTAGTAGTTGTGAGCTGATGCCGTCAGGTCCAGGGCTGGACCGAAGCGGAAGTCTAGCAATTGCACGTGATACACCTACTTCCGTTACGATAATGGGCTCGCTTGGGCAAGTAATTGGAGTAGGAGTGACGGAACAGGACTCGTCAAGAGGTGGTTCTTCTGCAAAAACTTCGCTAAAGACATTTTTTAAAACCTCAGCACATTCAGAGGTGGGTACAATTGACCCATTTGCGTCTTTTAATGTCATTATAGTGTCCGTATCCTTAGGGTTAAGAACTCGCCAAAACTTTTTCGGATCATATTTTAACAGATTCGGCAGCGTATCATTGAAATAATAATCCTTAGCTTCTTTAATAGCTTTTTCTGACTCCCGAGCTAGTTCTTTATACCTATTCCAAGTGCGGTGACTGTTAATTTGCGAAGCCTTTTTGTAAGCTCTTTTCTTTTTGTTTAGGCAACTTTTAACCTTCTTTGAAAACCAGGGAGCACTTGTTTGTGATGTGAAGGAAACAATGTAAAGATGCAAATTAATAAATTATTAAAACTCTTTGGTTCGATTGACAACCAAACCCACAGCTTTTACTTGGCAAGTAGGTGTTTTAAACGTAAATGTCATTGCTCAAAGCCTAATATCAATTAAAAAAGACTATATGAATGTCATACAGTGCGATTAATTAACTTAACGTGTATTGAATAGTAGAAACTTATAATCGCGCCAGGCATTGAAACATGTGACGCAATGCTTAGTTGATTTAGCACACTCATTACAAAGGTCTGAGGTATACTTCACCATCACAAGTTGCAAAAGCATCAACAATGTGAGCAGCTGCGTGTTTGCGTGTTGCCTTAGGCGCACGTGTGGTGCGTGCTTCGCTGATTGTCAAAAGGCAGAATTATGGCGTAGTGGGCACAGTGCAACTGTACTTCCGATTGCCCACCCCCCACCCCCCACCCCACCATAGAGATGTTCTGAAATACCATTGGTACGCAAATAGTCAATTCTTTCCTTACGGCTATGTTGAGGCTAGCACCAAGAAAAGGGGGTGAAGGGAGGCTAGCAATTGACAAGGTGATGCACATGATCGAGACCTGATTAAGCTATCGCGGTGAAGACACGCACACATACAAACACACGCATGAGTCAACATAAAATATGGTTGAACCCCTACACCCCTTCAACCCCCCCACAAAAAAAAATCTGACTCGCCATTGACTGCGAAGAAACAGGAAAAAAGGAAGAGGAAGTGTCATGCGCCACGCTGCATGAATCTCGCGCCACGTATCGTTTGAAGAACAAACTTTCAGAAGAAGGATTTTCAGAAGAAGCTGAGGACACGTAGTTCCTGCAGTAGCTGGTGCCACGCTGCAGTGCCGTGCTCAACCTGCTGGGGTGTTCTTGGCTGAGGATTGAGTGGTTTTAACTTTCTGTCTTAGAGTCCGATTCTATAGTTTATCTGTTTCTGAGTCTAACCATATCTCTAGTGCCCATGTCGACTACTTCTCCTGGCCAGGCGCGATCCGCCTGGTCAGCGTCCCTGCCGTCTAATGAATTACCGCTAGACTCCTTTTTCCGCAGTGGTATCGACAGCATTCCTGTAGCACTGGTACCTACGAATGGAGGCTTCATCAGACTTTCAAACCCTCAGGTGGTTCAAAAGGAACTTAAGACAACTTCAAATCATTTCCAGACCATCACAGATGTGCGCCCATTTGGGCGAGGAGGTATCGTGTGTAGGTCGCCGGATCAGACCTGCGTGCAGGATCTTCTTAAATGCACCTCTTTTGCTGCTACCCCGGTGAGTGCTTTTATTCCGCCACACCTTGCATGTACCAAAGGCTTTGTACGGGGAGTCGACTCTAAGCTGAGTCCAGCTGAGACCCTAGACAGGCTCTCTGGAGCAGGCGTAATTTCAATTTACCGGTGTAATCGCCTAGTCGACAACCAGAGGGTACCAACCGAATCTGTTATCGCGACATTTGTGGGCACAAAATGCCCGTCAGAAATAAAATTATGGCCACTGATCTTCCGAGTAGAACCCCTCCCTTCTCGTCCGATTCAGTGCAAGAACTGCTGGAGATTCGGCCACAGTGCGGGAGGATGTAAATCTAACGTTCGTTGTAGCACCTGCGGAGAGAGTCATCCTTCAAGCAATTGTACTGCAACAGTGGAAAAGTGTTGTCTCTGTGGGGGCAGTCACTGCGCCGACAACTCTGACTGTTCCGCTCGTTCCCGGGAGGTTCAAATCCTAGAAGTTATTGACCGCCGCCGCTGTTCTCGAAGGGAAGCCATTGACATAGTTAGAGACAGGGCTTTTGCATACTCTGGTATTACAGCGCGCTGCACTTCCAGTATGGACTCAACCCTATCGCAGGCTATTGAAACTGCTGTGGAAAAGGCAGTGAGTAAGGCAATGGATAAACTAATATCTAACCTTTCCGACTGTTTAGTGCAAATTCTTTCAAGCCAGATTGGACAAACAGTACAGACTAGTACAGAACCTGCAGTATTACACATTACCAGTGACGCCACACAGCTACGCAATGTAGTGATGGACGAACTTTCTGCATCTGCAGGCAAGGCTAAGCAGCCAGTAACACAGGTGCACTTGGACCGACATTCGCCTCGGCCGAGTACAAGTACTGATACAGATATGGAACTCGATATGCGATCTAATAAACGTACCAGATCCCCTATCTTCACCGATCTCAAGTCCAAATCTAAGCGGAATGAATCAGCTATTTTGCGTGAAGATGCTAACAAGGGCGCGACAGGCGCCTCTGCGGTGCGCTCAACACCATAGGTCAGTTGAGGGTACTACAGTGGAACTGCCGTTCTGTATTCTCAGCCTCAACCGACTTACATTACTTTTGCAATAATTTTAATCTTGATATTATAATTCTCCAAGAAACTTGGCTTACACCAGATAAAAATTTCCATCTTGCAGGTTTTCGTTCTTTTCGATTATAACGCCCATCACGTGGTGGTGGTTTAATGATCCTTGTATCAAGTAAATTATGCCATAGGGCGAAAATTTCTTTCAGGATGTTAGACTTGGATTGTGAATTATTAGCATTAGACTTGTGTCTCCCCGGATACCACCCTTTTTCAATCGTAAATTGTTACTTCCCCTCCGGTGTGCAAAGCACGCGTTATCTTGACAGCGTTTTGGTAGCATGTAGAAAGGAAATTGTACTCACAGGAGACTTTAATTCACACCATTTATCTTGGGGTATAAGGACAGATTCTTGTGGTAGGCGACTGTGGGAATGGACTATTGATCACAACCTTTCCTGTCTGAATAAAGGTCATGTAACATTTGTCCGAGGTCAAACTAGCTCAGTATTGGATTTAACGTGTTGCTCCAATACAATCAAGATTTTGTCATGGGCTGTTCTGGATTCGGCAACTAACAGTGACCATCTTCCTGTAGTTTTTGACATTACTTGTCCAACAATAACATTAGATCAGCCAAAACGCACATACATCAACCATAGCAAATTTCAAGCCTGCCTCCGTTCTGCCATTTCCAAGCTTGGAAATGTCAGTACTAAGGAGATTGCATCTACGATTGGTTCAATGCTGAAGGGATCTAGAAAAAATTCTGAATTTTCTATTCCATCCAATAAACGATCCTCCTCTCGTTGGTGGAACGATGAGTGTACGCGCGAATATAGAAGACGAAAAGCCGCTTTGAAAAAACTTCTTCTTAATCAGAGCCCAACAAACTGGAAAGACTATCAATTCCTTGCTGGCGTATTTAAGCGTACAGTGAACCGCGCGAAAGAAGAATACGAGAGTAGACATTTTGATTATCTTTCTAAATCAAAAAATAAGCGTGCTTTTTTCGCTTATCTTCGGACAAGAAAAGTACTACCAGAACCTTTAACGTTGCAGTCATGTGTCTTGACGCCAGTAGAAATGAACACCTCTCTAGAAGACATAGCGCAAGGTTTAGAACGCCGCTTCACTGCGAATTTTTCGGCTATTAAGTCCGTTCTGGTAAACTTGCATGAATTTCCAGAAGTTTCTTTAGCTGAATTGAATCAGACAGCAGTATGCTTACCGAGGACGGCTCCCTGACCAGATGGGATTACGAACTCTATGTTGAAGTGTTTACTCCAGGAATCGCCTAATCTTTTGCTAGAACTAGTGAATTATTCTTTAGGGAATGCATGGATACCTCCAGAATGGAAACTTGCCAAAATTGTATTGTTGCTAAAAAATGAAAATGATGCATACACATTGGATAACATAAGGCCGATCGCACTGACATCAAACTTAGTGAAATTGGTTGAGAGAATCATCAATATACGAATTAATGAACTTATTAACATGAGGTCTATTCTAAGTCCCTGTCAAATTGGGTTCAGGGCTGGTTGTTCAATTTGGGATGCCCACGTTGACTTAGAAAGTAGGCTTCAATTAGCTCGGCTACATAAACAATTTGCTGCTTTAGTTACCTTAGACATCGCTAAAGCATATGATACCGTGGAGCACTGTATTTTGATAGATCGATTAGAATACCTTGATTTTCCATCATACATAGTAGCGTGGATTCACAATTTTCTCGCAGACAGGAAATTTTATTGTTTTAAAGATGGGTTTTCATCATCTACTCATACCCAAACAAGGGGAGTACCGCAAGGCTCGGTGCTTTCCCCAGTGCTATTTAATTTACTAATGAGCACCATCCCACGTAAACAGTATATAACAACTTATGTTTATGCAGACGATATCGCATTTTTTGCAATGGCAGATAACATTCAGACCTTATATGAACGGCTGCAGACTTAACTTAATATATTGGAGAGCTGGCTCGATGGCAACAGCTTTTTACTTAATCCGAGTAAATGTGCCCTCCTTGTTTTCCCGTTGCAATACCCTGTGAACATCTCTCTGTCTTACCATCATGAGGATATACCACAGGTGGAATCTGTTAAATACCTTGGAGTAATTTATCACACATCGCTTAAGTGGCAATCTCATATCGAATATATCGCCGGAAAAGGTGTGCGAGCCATTGGCATATTACGTAGGCTAAGCAACTACCGCACAGGTATGAGAAGAGACACATTATTAATGATATATCGCATCTATGTTCGTCCCATTTTGGAATTCGGTTGTGTGCTTTTCTCTGGAGTTACAGCTTACAAGTTGCGGCCTCTAATTCTTCTGGAAAGAGAAGCTTTGCGTTTATGCCTTGGCCTTCCCAAAACAGTCGCCAACAATGTGTTGTATCTCGAATCGAGGGTCCCTCCGCTTTCTTGTAGAATTCGCCTTCTGACTGTTCACACATTCTTAAGAATTTATGAATCACCATTACGACATTTAGAAACAGCCTTTATTTCCACCCCGGAATCATTATTTGCTGCTAGATGGCCGCGATTTCACACGCCACAAAATATATTTGTGCAAAATTTACTGGAGCCTCTAAACTTACGTATATGCGACATCATGCCGAGTCGTTATAATTCAGCCCCGGTGGAAATTCAATTAGACGACATTTTTCCTAATAATGCCAAATTACTTCCCCATAATATTTTGGATGGTTTACTACAAGATCACCTGCGCTGTATTACAACGAACGTTATTATTGCTACAGACGCATCGCAATACGACGAAAAGTCAGGGGTTGGTATTTTCAGCCCGATTTTAAATTGGATTTATTCCCTTCGACTACCCGATTTCATACCCGTTTTTGTGGCTGAGTTTCTGGCAGTAGTGCTCGCCTTACGCAAGCTAGATACAGCAATTACATCAGCTGTCATAATAACAGATTCCCTATCTCTCTGTGCAGCACTTTCTGTTGGTGCTGATAATCACGTAACAAGGGCGTTCCGTGTACTAGTACCTGTGCATTTGAGAAAAGTGCGATTAGTTTGGGTGCCTGGACATAAAGGTTTGTTTCTGAATGAAATAGCCGATTCCTTAGCTAAGTCGTCAATCAGCGAACCAATTCGACCACTCTGTCCATCATCCGCTTATGTGACTGCTGCTCGATTCCGCAGACGTACGCTTATGCAAGTCTTTAAAGGTTCAGCACTAACAAACTCTACAAAATATCGCCATTTATTATATCCCTGGCGAAGAGACTTTTGCCGCACTCGAAAACAAGAAGTAGCTATCACAAGGCTGCGTTGCCGGGTACCAAATCTAAATTTCTATAAACACAGGTCTGCTCAGGCACCTTCGCCACTGTGCGCGTTCTGTGATGAACTGGAAACAATAGACCATTTCTTTTTGACCTGCAGGCGGTTTAACACATTACGAAAAACCCTATTAGAAATACCTTTGCGTGGCATTGGTATGGACTTATCTCTGCCTGTCATTTTGTCTTTTGGAGCTTCCATTTCTGGTTTCTCTAATGGCACAGTATGCGCGGCCGTCCGGGACTATATTGATGAAACTAATAGGTTGACTAATTAACCAGTTTCATTATCTTAACATGTCCACATAATTATATACGTATAAAATCAGATTATTGGTCTATTCTAAGAATAAATTTGTTTATGTAAATATTTGTATGCATTACATTAAGCACCACACTTGCCTATAGGCTATCGGTAATCTTTCTGTTATACCTCCATCATTCTAAATCTGAACAGTAAATTTTAAAGCCACTCGATTCTTGGCCAATCCCCCACAGTGGGTATGCGCCACTAACAATAGGAAAACAACAACAACAACAGGAAACAAGGTTAACAGAATTTCTCAACAGCCTACTTTTCGATTGCAACGCAGTGTTGTTCTTAATTGATAACAAGAAATTTCTGGAAGAAATGAACAAAGAGTTAAACTGAAAAAATATCAAAGACAGCCTCAAAATGAATATGATCGAGACAAAGACAATGTTACATGGCCTTACTACTGGAGTGTGTTGCCGTGTATACAAGAATATGTATACCTATGACAATGGCTAACAGGACATTTTAATGAAGATAACAAAATTTGCCTAACAATAAGGATAAGCTGGAAGGTACCCACTAGGCACTTCAGAATACCTTCAGCTAATCTATAATTGTGATTAGCACGAAAACCTTACAACTACTGCCTAATGTCTGAGACATCATAATAACAAAACAGACAGAGCAACAGTTTAAAACTACTCAGCCTGCAATGTAACGCAAAGTGACAGGAATAACAAAGTTTCCAGAGGATGCAGGGCAAGAATGAGTAAAGAAATAAACGAGAGGCAGCAGATCCAGTAGTTGATAATAATGTAAGGAAATCAAACTTAGGATGGTCATGAAATACGTAAAAATGAAAGCTGCCAAACAGTGGGAGAAACCGAGTGGTTATAAAGCAAGGCGATTGCAGTTTTCAAGAAGACCGAGCGATATAACAAACGACGAAATTAAAAAGCTCACAGCAATGAAACAACATGAGCTCGCCCTGGATAAATTAACTGTAAATTGTACGGAGAGGCCTTAGTCCTGCGGTGGGCTGAAAGAAACTATGATTGATAATGATGAGGATGATGTTTATTGTGATGATTGCATCCTCTACAGAATGCACTCATTCAAAAACGAACAATGAGCGCCATGTAAGAAGGGGATACGTCTGATTCTATTTTTCTTGGTCTAAACTATATTTTGTTCGTGTTTTCGTTGTAAGAAATTGGGAATATGAGACGTTAAGCCTAAGGTTGCAATTTTTTTTGGAACAAGGCAATTCTGAAACCTATTGAACAGCACGAAGTTTCATTAAGGACGCCCGAGAGGGATTCAGCTCAATCATAGATTGTGAACTTGAAGCACAAATTTCTATACTTTATTTTTTGCAATCTTCAGGACACCCAGTGTTGTGAAACCAATTTGCCATGTTTTCGGAACAATAAACACGACGTTTTCGCGATTGTCTTGTACGAAGCAAATTTTCAGAGTTTTTTTGTTTTTTTTTGTCTGGAAGAGTCTGGATATGAAGAATGCTTACATTTTCTCCAGATTACTTTCACTTACGTACGCTTGATGAATACTACAATAATAGGAAATCTCGGGCTTAGGTAAACAGCAAGATTCATTCTAAAGAATCACCATCCAAGCACTCTGTACAAATGATTAACCAGCCAAAGCTGAACCGTGCAGCCGCGGTGTTTAGCAGTGGGGGCAACCCGATGAGGCACTGAAGCCTTTTGCGATTATCGGTTACATGGTCATGCTTCTTAATAAGGTTAGACACACATTAGAATAGGGTTTACAGCAGTGTTTATTTCACATGCCGCACATTGTGCCTCACATGATCTTGGTCATGAGGAAGTGTAATAAATGGTTAAATTCGTTTCGCAATGCGGTAATCACAGTGGTTGTTCTCGAATCACAGGCGGCCACAGACGTCGCAGTGGAAGCCAGTGTGCCACAGGGGGGAAACTCCCGCCGAATACGGCGTTCACCCCTATGAAAGACTCCCGAAATCATGATATTGACGCTGTAACACTTGTTGTTGCAAGCGTCTGATATCGCAAGCCAATTCGGTGGGTGATGATGAAGGAAACGATACTATGGACCATCTCCTCGGAGGGAATCCTGATAGGATGCGAAGTTGATAGGATGCGAAGTGATAGGATGCGAATCCTGATAGGATGCGAGTGGATGTTTTTTTCGTTTGTAGGGTTTTTCGGGGGGCTGTTAAGTTTTTCTAAGTTTTCTTGGTTCCAGTTACTCATGCGCGTTTACCTGTTTATTTCCTGATAATACATTTCTTGTTTTTGTATGACATTGTTTAAAAAAGAAGGCGTGAGATTTCTGAGATTTGAGTGCGTATATATTCATGTGTGTTTCCTAATAAACTTGGTTTGAAGTAGCGCTCGTGTTGTCTACGTTTCTTTCTTTTGTCTCTGTGTTTTTTTGGCGCTAAGATTTCGTAGGATGCGAAGCACCAGTGATGTCCTAGCTTTCACCCGTTTAAAACAGGTGTCAACGCGGTGGCTTGAAGAACGGTTTGAAGCGAAACTCGGTTTAGCGTGCACTCGTGTAAACATTTGTTTGAAACGCAGACAGAAAAGGTGGGACGCGTTGAAGAAGCTTACACTCGGCTTCCTTGGCTCGCGTCTCGTCGGTGTTAGGCGTGCCCCGTCGGTATTCCCGAATGCGATCGGTGTTTTTGACTCGCACCTCGTCGATGTCGCTGCTCTTTCATTGCCAACATTTGCGTTAGGCTTCCTTGGCTCACGCCTCGTCGGTGTTGATGCAGCCATTCGTGAACGCGTTCGGTTTCGTTAACCTTTGTAACGCCAGCGAAAGCCTTGTAAGGTATGTGCACACTAGTGGAAAGCATGCCGCGGTGACGTCCCGTGCGTCATCGTGATAACGCCGCAAGCAGCGGCGCACTCTCCACGTGGTCGGCGCCACGAGATTCCCGACACGCGCAGTGCGTGCACACGTAGGCTCACGGCTTTTTTGCGCCCACAGATGGAGAGATATGGCGCGGGTGAAATGATGCACACGTGAGGAGTGGGCTCAAGCATTGCGACAGCGAGAGAGCTGACACGCAGCTAGCGCGCGGAAGGCGAGGGATAAACACGTCACTGGGCACTGTTAGGAGGGCGTGAGCTACTTGGCACCGCTCCAACACCTGAAGCGAAGGGAGGGGTGTGAATGAAGGGACTGCGTTACACGAGCTAGCCAAAATCTGAAACGTTTACAGCGAAAGGTCTTATGAGATCAAAACTTGGGTCACACGCAGTTGCATGTTGTCCACTGCCGCCGTCGCTGCTGCCGCTGGTGTCCGTAACCACATGGCGCAAAATTTGTAAAAAAAAGAAAACCTTGCACCAATGACATAGTGGGACTTGAACCCAGGTCCCCTAGGTGCCAGCTTAAATTTTAACACTGAGTTACGCCGGTGCTTGTAACTTGTGACCAAACTTGTCTTAGGGAGGCCTAGCACCGATGGTACAGTGGGGCTTGAACCCGGATCCGCTGGGTGCCAGCCCAATATTCTACCACTGAGCTACTCCGGTGCTTTTTTTTCTTTAATGAATAAAATTATCACCAGTAAAGTACACAAAACATACTTCACCAGAAGTCAGGCAAACACACACAAGCGTCAAGAACGGGAAGCCATTCCGGAACGGGGTCAAAACTCTTGACAACACTGCGCACTTGAGCAGCTGCTTCTCGGAAGACAGATCTCGTCGACCGTGGTGGCTCGGCATGTCTATCGATCTTGCGACTTTTCCATAATGAATAAAGTCCCAACAACATAAACAGGTCGTAAGTATTATCAGTCAGACTCTTTTTGAACGGAAGGAACCTAATACCATGAGCTGTGATTGGAAGTTCTTTTCTTAACGTTCTTTTCAGAATATCCGAAAAATAAAAAGCGTCTCGACAATAAATGAAACAATGCTCTATAGTCTCAGCTTGGTTGCAGAGTATAGAATTAACTGTACAGGGTACGTATATTGATTTTTCATTCAGCCACGTTTTCACTGACAGCATGGAAGTGTACAGTTTTTAAAAAAAGTTTTCGCTGAAGGAGATATACACATTCTACGTACACGAAATAATACATCGTGACCAGGCAGAAGTGAATATGGTTTTCGATAAACAGGTCCGTGGAAAAGGTTATTCACAAGTGCAGCGGTTAACTTTGTTCTGTAAATAGTATACAAATACTCTAAGGTAAACCTGACTTTCAAAAAACTGATTTCTATTAGGAATCCCGGAACGGCAATTCCTTAGCAACGCTTGTTGTGACATGAATAAAAGGAAGATGGTAACATAGACGGTTACGAAGAACCGCTCATAGAAATGAGTGACACAGATCCTTGAAGTAAAAAAATCGCAACACCAACTGCCACACGAACAAATGTACAAGGCCGAGGCCACCCTTTTCAAGTGAAAAAAAAAAAAGATTGTCTCTTCTCATGGGTTCCCAGGAAGAGCTCCAAATAAAGCAGGCAAATATCCTATGAAAGGCTTGAATGTGCACCCGAGAGCAATGCAACACCTGCAGAATATAAATAAGCTTTGATACAAGTAATATATTGCACGCTTTCACTCTGGCAAAAATTGAAAGCTCCCGTTCATGCCATGTTGCCACCTTTCGGCGGGTCGTAGTTATCGCAGCGGTTCAGTGTGGGCCGCTGTTACGATAGTTATCTAGAGGCACACCAAGGTATTTCATAGGAGTCGCATTCTAATGAATATTTGCGAAGACCGAAGGAGCTTAGCCCCACATGCCTAGCCAGAGTCCACTATACTTTTATCAAAATTCATGCTGGCGCCAGCGACTTCACAGAAACGTAAAGTAGTGTTGACTGCTTCTTGAACGCTGAGTTTATCAGCGCAAAAGAAGGCAATGTCATCTGCATAAGCTAGAACTTTAACTTCCTCAGCATCATATCAGTAGCCTCTTATGCTAGACTTTAGAAGCACACTTAAACATAATGATTCCATTGATTGATATGTGGGGTTTAACGTCCCAAAACCACTATATGATTGTGAGAGACGCCGTAGTGGAGGGCTCCGGAAATTTAGATCACCTGGGGTTCTTTACCGTGCACCCAAATCTGAGCACACGGGCCTACAACATTTCCGCCTCCATCGGAAATGCAGCCGCTGCAGCCGGGATTCGAACCCGCGCCCGGCGGGTCAGCAGTCGCGTACCTTAGCCACTAGACCACCGCGGCTGGGCACATGATGGTTCCAGATAAATTGCAAAAAGCAAAGGGGACAGCGAGCATTCCTCACGTACAGATGAATTTAACTCTATTATATTCGAAAGTGTGCGATTTACAATTGGCCTAGCTGTGCACTTCTTATAACGGAGTGAGATGCCATTGTATAGTACATCACCGAACTGCAGGTGTCTTAGGAGCCGGAACAAAAAAGCATGCTGTACCTTATCAAATGCTTTTGCAAGGTCTATTTGAAGGAGAGCTACTTGGTCCATGCTACCATCAATACACTCAAGAACTGAACGTGCAATATGAATGCTTGTCTGTATAGACCGACCATGAATTCCACAGGTTTGGTGGTAACCTACACAATTAGTAATCACTGTTTGTAGCGGTTTTGTCAACATTTTTGCAAATATTTTGTAGTCAACGTTACATAACGATCTAGGCCTATATTCGTTAACTCTCTTTAATGCGTCAGGATCAGCAATTTTCGGGATTAATGTTGTATGGCACTGATAGAAAGAAGGAGGAAGTTCACCACGGTCAGAAGCTTCTTTTAAAAGTTGCTCAAGGAAAGGTATCAGAAGTTCCTGAAAAGCTATGTAAAGTTCGCCACTAAGGCCATCTGGGCCAGGAGTTGTGTTTTTCTGCAGCATTGTTTTTGCAAATCTAATTTCATTCCTTGTTATTGGTTCATCTACAGTGAGTCTATCATAATCTTGTAACTGAGACACAAGGCCAATGAAGTGGCCAGCTTCTTCCTCAAAATTCTCCTTGAGCTCAGCTGCGGTGAACAAACATTTGTAATAATCTTCAGATGCGGCTCTTATTTCACATGTCTCTGTGCAAAGGGAACCTCGCGACTCAATTTGCAGTATCTGTTTAGAAAGTGCGTATCCCTTTTCATCCCCGAGGGATTTTTTAGTGGGTTCTTCTTCAGTCAAATGGGTGACACGGGAACGAATCATTGCTCCTCTGTATAAATCTGTATCATGCTTTTGTATCTGTGCTCGAATCACATTTATCTCGTCCTCCTACAATCCCGGCTGTTGACTTTCAAAAGTATAGAGCTTATGAAGTAAATAAGCTGAAAAACGCTATCTTTATGAAGTAAATCATAAAGATAGCGTTTTTCAGCTTTTTTTTTCTTTGCGCTATTTCGCATGAAATACTAACTGCCTGATACTTGACTCTTTCTGCGAACCTTTCCCATTGAGCGACAATTGGCAGCTGTCGACACTGTGTTACCTCTTGTACCGATTCTTTTACTATTTTACCAAAACAAACTTCGCGCAACAACTGTTCGTTAAGCTTCCATAGTTCCCAGTTTAGAGGAGTTTTACGAAAATTTTCAGGACCCCAAGAAACAGTGACCAAGCAATGGTCTGCAAAAAAATGGGCTTTACAGCATAATTATCAATGTGAGACTATAAGCTTAGACATACATATACACGGTCAAGCCGAGCATGAGAGATGCCTTGAAAGTGCGTGAACCTTACCAAGGAAGGTGCATGCGCTCCCACAACTATTAAATTGTGGTCATTCAATAGTTTCTGCAGTAAGGCTGCACTTGCATCATAACGATTTCTTATATATGAATGATCTCTCGCGTCACAAACACAATTAAAGTATCCAAAAACTATCAGCTCTGTCAGTGTTGAGCAGCGAAGTTAAAGAAAGGAAAAGAGAATTCCTTTCATTCACTTTGGAGGGAGCATAGACACAGATAAACCTCCAATTATGGGAATGAAAAATTAAGTCGCAACAAATGAGGCGTCCTTCCCCATCGGCATGTAGTGACGTCAAAATATCATTCAAGTGCTTTCTAACTAATAAAAAGCATCCAGCGGATGCACCACGTGCTGGGCTGATGTGTAAACTGTAATCTCGGAAACTTCCAGTGCAAGACCGCCGTCAAGACCAGCGGGAACTATAGTCTCTTGCACTGCAAGCACATCAATGTTGTACTGCTCAAGCACGTGGCACAACGACCACCGACGCCCTACATTCCTCAAGCCACGTACGTGGAGTGTCGCTACACACATTGTAAACGTTAGCGCGGTAGCTATTTTGCTATCTTAGAACTTTTGTAGGTCCCATTTAGCCACAGGTTTACCTCTTTTGCACTTTTTAGGAGCACTTTCCTGAGGACGCTGGCATAGGCGGTGCGACTCTCGGTCCCCAAAGAAGGTGACACGTAGACCACATGAAGACTCTTGCTCTGTCGTGTCTGGCGCACTCGTTGTTGCTTAATCGGTGACCTGTGCCTGACGATTCCTTGTCTGACCACTATCCATTCCTTCTTGTTCCTCATTGTCAGAAAGCTTGTCTTTCAGGTCTTCCAAGTAGTGTTCTTCTGCAGCATTGCATTCATTTATGCTTTCACTGGTGTCGTTAGCGGCGTTATTTTGCGGGCCAAGGGTATCCATGGACAAGTGTTCAGCTTCCTTTAAGGCACCTACTGCTCCTCCCGCTGCTTCTCTTGTCGCATCAACTACCTCAGTGACCTCCATAAGATGATCCACAGGTTGCTCTTCTGTGCCTTGGACAGAACGGAGTTTGTTGGCATAAGTCGACATGCAGGCATCCAATGAGTGACCAAAACGCTGGCACTGCAAGCACCTCGGTGTTTTGCACTGTCGACGTACATGCCCCACTCGCTTGCACCGAAGACACAGTGGAGGCCTACCAGGAATAAGTACGAGGCATTGGTGGCCATATATTGACATAAGGTGTGGTATTGAGCTCACAGTGATGGTGTCCTTGAGCACCAAGGCAACGTCCCCATATGTTGTCATCCATTGTTCCATTCCTGCACATCTGCATGCCTCTCCTTCAATGGACTTCACAACGCCGTAAGCTTAGAACGCCTCTTCAACACGTCGCGATTCAAGACGAGGCGGAAGCCAAAAAAGTTTCAGCCTAGTATTCTTGGTCTCCGGATTAAGCACCATGTATTCCAACCATTTTACATGGAGCTCACAAGTGACGAGTTTCTGTTTTGCTATGCTACTTGCACATGTAACCATATATACATGGCTCATTTGATACTGGCCAACTACTATAATGTCCACTGTGCTCACCAATTTAAGCAGCGCGTCACGGTTAGTCTGGGGCACGGTACGGCTTACCACTTAATTCGGCATGAAGGAAAACCGAATTCAAAACTTTGTTACCTGTTGGAAGACGTGGCAGGACGACTTTATAGCTTGAGACTTCATCACAAAACGGAGTCGATGATCCTCGGCCATCGGCCGATACGCTGTTACCAGCAGAGCATTGTAGAACGCAGCCGATCAGTGGGGCTTCTTCTTCCGGTGCTTGTGACTTGTTGCCAAACTTGCCTTAGACAGGCTTGATGTCGAGAAATCAATCGCGTTAATACGAAATGTAAAGCGTTTTACAACACCGAAAGAACAACCAGTCGTCGCACAATGCGATTAGCGTAACAAGTGGGCCGATCGATTCTCCTATACATTACAAAAGCTTGTTCTTTTTTCCATATTAACTGTGGCTCATACCCACTTCAGCCATAATTCCTCATCGTCATCAGCCACTGCATGAACAATTGGCACAAAATTTCTAGCAAGTATTTAGCGGATACCGCGCTTCCCAGAAAAATGATGAAAAATAGCATAACGAATGCCGGCTTACTACCCAAAACTTTATTATTATTACCCTAGTGGGTGACATGCAAGTGTGTTTTCAGTAGTTACCCAATAAGTGTCTTAAAAAGGCTCGGAAAAGCCGCTTTTCTAGCTTTCGCTTGAACTGTGCTGTGCCCACCGCGAAGGCCTGGCGTTTTATTTTCTTAGAAAGAAACTGCGGACAATTACCTGTTAGATGGCCATCAGCCCGAGATTGACGGCGACCTGTGTGGCCCACTCCAAGAACCTTGTCACGATCACTGGGCCTTCGCTAGTTAACACGGCCTCTCAGAACTCGGCGGGGAGGCTTCATGAGAAACTGTTGCGCGCGGGCTTGGCCCAACGGCTCCAACAACGTCACTCGGAAAGCAGCCAATTGTGCACGTGCTTAGAAACAACGCTAAGACCGGCGTGAGTCATAGAGCAGCCAATGTAGACTTGAAATGACACCGCTGTAGAACGATTTTTGGTTTGTCCTTGCGGAATACAGATTTTGATGTAAAAACAGGGCACGCAAGCATGAACACAAGAAAGAATTCAAGGCACCACCAACACGGACTAATAGCTGAAGTTCATAGCATTTCTGGTGTCCTGACATCCTTCTTGTGTCCTTGTTTGTAAGCACTGTCTTTTAAATTATTACTAACTACGCGTGTCATCTCTCTGTCTTTCTAAATAACAAGAGCTCGAGTGCCAGGCGGATGCTCCGGGAAAATAAACCAATGAGTAGGAAAAGCCAATGGGACTTTTTTTTCTTTTGCCCACAAAATTTGGAAAGACTGCGAAATGGTGTACGATCGGGTAACAATGCACAGAGGTCCCAAGCAGGACTCAGTGTGGGTGCGATATCTATCTTACGTCGGTTATGTAAGGGCAAATCTTGGCCCAGTGTTGCCGCTAAGCCGTTGTACTTCGCTGGCAATAGCAGACTTGTTTTGCTACACTTTCTTCAATATTGGGTTTACAACGACAACATCGAGCTTAGTTTACCGCCATCTCCGCAACGCAGCAGTCCAGTGACTTTCGTCGGCCAACAATAACACAGATTTGCCATTTTTCAGCCTATGTTGGCTGAGCCGTTGGCTTTCCCCAGCGAAAATTTGCCCAATTTTGCTGTTCTCCAGCCAATGTTTGTTGGGTCACTAGCTTTCAGCGACTGATATTGAGAATAGTTTTACGTCATTGAGAGTGTGCATGTCTGAATAGACGACGAAGGTAAACGACACGTCCAAACATGACAATCAGGACAAGCGTGTCATGTAAAACGTGACTACATGATAAGCTCATGGCACGGTCGCAGCTGTTTTGCTAGCTTCACACATACCAATTTTGCTGTTATGTGACGTGAATAGATTACGAAGGTATATGACTGGTGCAAACATGATATTCATGACATGCGTGTCATGTAAGACTATGATTACATGCCATGCTCATGATGCGCTCGTGACCGTTTCGCTAGCTTCAGATATACCAAGTTTGGTATTACGTGACCTGAATGGACGATGGAGGGAAGTGACAGGTCTAAACATGATAATCATAATATGCGTGTCATGTAAAACATGGCTAGGTGCTACGCTCATAGTGCGCTCGGGAATGTTTCACTAGCTTCACATATACCAAATGTGGTGTTGCGTGACGTGAATGAATGAGGAAGGTATATATATCACTGGTGGTGGATCACGATATTCAAAACATGCGTGTCATGTAAGAATGTGACATCATATCACGCTCGTAATGCGCGGCGATTGGAGGCGGCGCTCAAATGTTTACCGATACTACGAAAAAAAAGCCTGTTCTGAGATTATGCAGACGCGCGCGTTTGTCGCTTCATTTTGAATTGTTGTGCTGCCAGCAGCGGAACGTAAAACGCCTCTTTCGCTGCACATATGAAGTCGGTTGAGTGAAGCGTGATGTATTGCAGACAAGCAGACATTGTCTCGGCAAATGCGCTCGTCAAAAACACGATATCTATGCAGTTCCTTACCTTGCTTCAGGACGTTTCATTATCGCTGGGTGAGCGCCAGTGAGGATCAGCTAAAGGTTTCCAAGGTCAGCGCTTCCGCTAACATACAGAAGTACACACAACATTTTACGGAAAGAGGCGGAAAGAAGAAAACAACTCAAAAGCAAATGATATAGGCATGCACATACCTTCAAATGACGGTGAGGAAGCACATGGGTGCCAATTCGATGAATTCAACGCTCTCATAACTTCTAGGTCAACCTTTGGGCATAAAAACACTCGGACGTTCAGCCCATTGTCATAATTGGCGAAAGTTGGGCACGCATCACTGGCCCATTGCGAGAACTTGCAGCTCTACACTGCACGAACATCCAGTGAACAAGGCGCATCACATCCGCACGCAGAACTTCACTGACGTACAAAAGTAGAAAAACACGGTCATTCTTCATGCGGTCACTGTAAGAAGCAGCCGCAGCCCAGGGCAGGCTTGGTCACGCTTAGCAATACTTCTATCTCGAACGGTGGGAACACGCATGCGCACGCCTACTGGGCCGAAGACGAGAGTCAAAGCCAAGTGACGTCAGAGGCCATGCCCAGAGTAGTAAGCAGGCCTAAATTATTTTTCTAGGTGGCATTGCACGTATCCGCATAAAACGGGTCACAGTATGAAGGTACGTGCCCTGCGTGAATGGTGGGAAAGGAGTGACAGGCAAGTCACGTGATTAAAGGCGAAGGGTTTTAGATGCGGAAGCATCTTATACTCGCGCCTTGTAGTGCGCCGTCCGCGCCGTCCACGCCGTCCGCACCGCTTCTCGAACATTCGACAGCTGACGCGCGCGCATGCGCCGTGGCACCGTCGCCCACCATCTGTGCCGCGCGCGCTTCTCCTTCGAGAACATTCGACAGCTGACAGCGCATGCGCCGTCGCTCCGTCGCCATCTGTGCCGCGCGCGCGCTTCTCCTTCGAGAACATTCAACAGCTGACAGTGCATGCGCCGTCGCGCTGTATATATACTCAAGGTCGGCGCTCGCTCGCTCAGTTGCCGCTCGTCGGTTGGTTTGTACGGCGCGTCGACGTCCAAGGTCGCGGTGAAATGAATTCCAACGAATCCACAAACACAATGATCGACGTCCCTTCGACCAGCGCCGTCCTTTCGCATACGTGTGTACGTGTTCACTCATTTAACACCCCCTCCTACAACCACGTTAACCAATTTAGCCATCGACCCAAGTAAGTCGCAATTTAACACCCCCTTTCACAACCACGTTAACCAATTTAGCCATCGACCCAAGTAAGTCGCACTTTAACACCCCATTAACCAATTAGATGCTCCGCATCCTCCTCAGTGTTCCCCCGAGGGAAGCTGCGGGCAATTTTTTGACAACCCTCATATCTGTGTGCGTATCTGTTTATCTAGCCTCATATACATCTTGATGCTCACCCTGAGGTTCGGCGCTTTGCGAAAAGCTCGGTTCTCAACCCGTCAAGTTCACTATAGGAACTCCGGCCGCCAAATCCTTACCAACTGCAACGCCACTGGCACGTGATTATTCAGTTTTCCTAGCTCACTTTGCCAACATGGCTCGTACGAGAATGCCATCACATCGCGGTACCACCGAGGCAGCCACATTGTTAGGTAGACTCCCTCAAATTTCACCCGAAACACCTAAACAAATTTGCACAAGTCGGTCAGCTGATGAAGTGAAAGAGGCACTGTCTTTCATGAAGCGGGGCTTGGCCCCCGGGCTGTACAGGTTGCCTGTTGAGTTTTATTTAACGTTTTGGGACGACATCGGTGCTGTTTTCCCCTCTGTTATCTGGCACTGTTTTGATAAATTTCATTTCCCTAATAGCTTTCGCGATGGTCGAATTGTTTTAATGCATATACATGACACGTCGTCGGTTTACCCAGAGTAGTGGCGACAAATAACGCTCCTCAACATTCATTATAAAACTTTCGCAGCAGTTATCACTCGGCGTTTGAGAAACCTGATGCCATCCTCAACAGGTCAACATCAGGCGTTCTCTATTCCTGGAAGAGAAATCCACAGTCTCTTATTTGTTACGCGTGACATAATTGCATACACGTTAGCAGGATCAGCTTGGGGACTCCCGGTTTCACTTGACCAAGAAAAACACATTTTATCGCCTCAAACAAAGCTTTATATTGGGCATAATGCCAGCATTTGGCTTATCCCAAAACTTCATTGAGCTTCTCAGAAATGCACACCGAAATATACGCAGCACGTTGTTTCTTGATGGTTTAGAGAGTGCGCCATTTCATGTTAGCCGTGGTGTTCGCCATGGTTGTCCTTTATACCTTGCACGTTTTGTACTCAGCCTCGAACTATTCCTTCGCTCGCTAATTGCTCATCCATACGTTTGATGCCTTCATTTTCCAGATAGTGGTACCATGACGGTGACAGCACTTGCTGATGACATCACGTTGTATTTGAAGAATGAGGACAGTTTATCCCGTAGCCTACGACTTTTTGCTGAGTATGGCACAATTTCAGGTGCTGCGTTAAATTGTTCAAAATGTCGATAGTCATTCATTGGCCCCGCAGACACCTGCATAAGTCCCTTTTTCGGTCTTCAAAAAAGTGACTTTATTGGCATTCTTGGGCTTGATTATACTTACTATGGCATATCAGCCTCCTTGTGTGTTTCAGTAATTGAAGATGTAAAACGACATGACCGGGAAGCACAAGGGTATGATTTACCGATGCTCGAAAGAAGGTATTTAGCGCAGACTGTGTTTTGCGGTCGTGCATGGTGCATATCTCGTACAGCCCCCATTACAATCACTAGGTCGTTTCGATCCCTCATTGGCTCATTTTCCTGGTCAGGTGGAACAGAGCTGGTTTGCCAAGCAGCACTTGGGCAACCGAGAAACTGCGGTGGATTCACATTCCCATCCGTATCTTTTCGCTGCCGGCTGATGCCTACGACTCCTACTTCAGTTGTGCGTGATATTTACTGCTATTTTTTAGGCACCAAATACGCTATTCACTACCAGATGCGCGGTTTAATCATGTACCACAAACACTTAACGTGCCTGCATTTTACTCAACGGCAGTAGCATGTTATTGACAGGCGCAGCAGGTTTGTCCTGATGTGGACATTCTCTAAAGCCGCATTGTAAGTACAACGGCGGCTCTTCTGCTTCCTCTGGTTCATCCAGCCCGTCTAGGACAATCGAGACATGTCTCGTGGAGCGCGATAACAGCATCGGTTTTGCGTCGTCACCTCCTTGACTTGATGTGGCGTTTTGGATGGAGAATAGTCCCAACAGGGAACAGACTGGAGAAGTGGGGCATGGTCTCATCTTCCACTTGTCCTAAATGCCCGTTACAAGAGTCTAACCAGCATATCCTGCAGCAATGTGTCCAAGCAAAGGTGTTTTGAAAGGCCGTTCACAATGGTGTTTGTGGCCTAGGTGTTAATCGCTTTGTCACATCTGGTCGCTGCTCGCGTAGTCCCTTTCACGCCTTCTATGAACCACGGGAGCTTTTTGTTTGTGGTGTGATAGATGCGAGGCTGTTGCGGCAGGTCATCGCCGTCATGCTCTCTTTCCAATTCTGGAACGCTTATACTCTGAACTTCTATCGTTTCTGTCGGAGGAATTGTTCTTCCTTGGGGAGGAATGATTCCTACGACAATGATCGTGCCGCTTTCTGTCTGTAGTTGGCAGACGTGTTCGATTACTCTTCCACCTGGCCTGGTTCCTATAGCGAGGTCACCTCTCAGTGTCTGATTAGTCCATGTAATTAGTATGTGTTTACTGTTTCTAGGTGTTTGCGTGTGCCCCGTATGGGTGAGTTCTTGTTCATATGCACTTCATTATAACGCTGTGAAATATGTAAATAGCACGAATCTTGATGACTGTTGTATATACATGCTAACATCTTCACAAAGTCTTCTAAATTCTGTACATATATCATCATATACAGTGCCCATAATGTGATTAGTGTATATATGTAGGTTATGTAGTAATTAGTAACTTGTTAGTGACCCCCTACGGACTGGGACACTTATGTTTAAATGTGTCATGTGTGTTGCGCTTTGTCATTTGTTTGTCATTGTGCTAGTTGTATCAACGCTCGTTGCATAGGTTTGTTGCGTCTCATGATATAATAAACTTATTCTAAACACACAAAACATCTACAAATTAAGAAATAGTGATCAGTTGATAGGGACGGCCATTCACTCTAGTATAGTAGAGTACCATCTCTAAATTGTTCAACACTTTTTTCTAAACAAAGCTTCTGACGCTAAATTAAAAGCTACTTGGTACGGCTTTCTGCTCTCCCATAGTAGAGTATCAAGTACTCTAAATGGTCAAACACTTTCTCTAAACACACAGTTTCTGCTCACTCGAAGATCATTGGTTCTGCTCTGAATGGGTCATCTCTTTTTTAAAACACTATCAGATCAGCCGCGAGGCCAGAATCTATTCACAGCTTTCAGCTGTGGTGGCGCTATGGTGGATGACATGATGGAATAAGAGAAATTGCATACCTGCGAAAAGATTCAAGCCCGCTCAGATCACCCGTGCTTGAAAGCTTAGGAAGGCTAAATTAAAATTGCGGGATTTTTATCCCACAGGGCACAAAAAAGCTCCACTGTGTGTCGAAAGTACCCATGGGCTACATTATAGAGTGTATTCTATCACGCCATCGCAATTGCTAACAGAACCGTACGTTGCGGGTTCAATCCCTGCTACGGCGGTCATACTTTGATGGATGAGAATCGGGGGAACACCATGTGTTGTGGGATGTCAGGACACGTTAAAAGTACGCCAGATGGTCAAAATTTCCCTTACCCTAAGTGAAAGCGTCCCTAATAATTACGTTTTGGTTTTTGAATGTAAAATCTTATGCATTATTATTAACTGCATGGTAGACTGCGAATATATCACTGTCAGCTGACACTAACTTTTCGACTTCGTTTAACACTTGCTATGTTCAAGTTTCAGGGGCAGTACTCATTGCTGACCCTGTATCGCATCATTTCTGTCGACTGTTCGCTCGATATCCCATATGCGGGAAGCATCGACACATTGAATTTTGGTAGCGCATTTTGAAAGGGTTGATCTCGAGTATGACGAGCGTATGTTCCTATCAGAGTGTTGCGATATAGTTTTATGAAGTTATATTAAGGAGAACAAGAGAGAGAGAGAGAATAAAGATGCAAGGAAAGGCAGGGAGGTTAACCAGATGCACATCCGGTTTGCTACCCTGCACTGGGGAAGGGATAAAGGGGAGAAAAGAGGTTGTAGAGAGATGAGAAAGTACACACAATCACGAGCACACTCGGAGAGCACACACAGTCTACAGGCGGTCGCTCAGGTTTTTTGACTTTAGATAAATTAGCAGTGCAATAGTTGCTTTCTGCGCAACTGAGGCAGATGCCCAAGGTCCTAGTATCTTCTGCACACAAAATGGTCCGGGGTCAAGTTAATTCAAAACCATCCGGAGCTGGCATTGCTGTGTGTCGTAGCGAGCGCAACTGCACAGGACGTGTTCGATGGTCTTTTCAGCTCCGCAGTAGTCGCATGTAGAAGTGTCTGCCATACCAATGCGAAAGGAGTACACCTTTGTAAATGCAACACCCAACCAAAGGCGGCATAACAGTGTCGCATCGGAGAGGGGAAGTTGTGATGGTAGCTTTAGCTTGAGCGAAGGAACCAGCTCATAAAATTGACACCTTTGGAAGCTGGTAGACGACCAGAACATGCGTGTGAGATCTCGAGCCAGCAGGTAAAGTTGTCTTGCTGCATCATTGTTTGATAGAGGAATCGGGACTACACGGGTTCCTTCATGGGCTGAGCGGGCTGCGTTATCGGCTAATTGATTTCCGGTAATACCGATATGTCCAGGCAGCCATTGATATATAATATCATGCCCTCGTGCTAGAGCTTCATGATGGCAATGTCTTATTTCTTGTACCAATTGGTCATGACTCCTCCTACGCATGGCAGACTGCAAACTCTGAAGCGCTGCCTTCGAATCACATAATATGACCCATTTTCCTGGACGTTCTTGAACGAGATATTGTGAAGCAGCCCTTATAGCAGCAAGCTCTGATGCCGTAGATGTAGTCATATGCGACAACTTAAACTTGATTGTCATTGCTGCAGCCGGAATTACAGCGGCACCTGATGAGCTGCTGGACGAGACGGACCCATCAGTGTATATCTGCGTTCGGTCTAAGTACAACTCATGTAATAATTGCAGTTTTGCTTGCTTCAATGCTACTCTGGAGTGATTGCTTTCCTTTTTGATTCCCGAAATTTCTAGACGTACTTGCGGCTGGTCGAGGCACCACAAAGGACATGCCATTCTCGCCGCTGGCGTATATCCCGATAGAATGTTGTTTAGGTGCTTGGCTATGACGTCTGAAAACGTAGCACGTGGTCTTCTGGAGGATAGAAGGACCAAGTGGTGGTCGGGGACACGGCTAGCATGTCTAATGTGCGCTCTGAGGCAATCCACAACTCTATATGTCCTGACCGGATGGTCTTTGGCAAGCATGATTGTGGCATAAGTAGAAGCGCATCGGGGCAGTCCTAGGCAGATACGCAGTGCCTGACCCTGCAACCTCTCCAATGAATGAGTATTGGATTTGCAAGTGTTAGTCAGTACCGGCAAGCTGTAGCGCAATAGACCCAGAAATAGGGCCCTGTACAGCTGTAGCATGGAGGCCACAGAAGTTCCCCATGCTTTCCCGCACATGAATTTCATTATATGCACAATAGATAGCAGTCTCTTCTTCAAGTACGCACAATGTGGGCGCTACGAAAGACTTCTGTCGATTATTATGCCCAGGAAACGATGCGTCCGTGCATATTTGACACTCTGTCCATTGATGTAAACAGGGTATGCCGTCATTGGTTTGCGTGTAAACGCCATCAACGCGCACTTCACAGTTGATATAGCTAGGCCTTGTTTCTGAAGGTAGGCTGTTGCAAGGGTTGCTGCCCGCTGTATTCGTGCACGCAGCTGAGGGCGAGTAACTGCAGCACTCCAGAGGCAAATATCATCGGCGTATATGGATAAGCACACCGACTTTGGCAGAACCTTCACCAGACCAATGAGGGCAACATTGAACAATGTGGGGCTTAAAACACCTCCCGGAGGTACTCCGCAGTAGGTGTAATGTTCAGCAGCTGTACCCTCATATGTTTGCACAAAGAAACACCTGCCAGTTATATAATCTTTTATCCAATGAAACATTCGTCCACCAATGCCCATTGCTGCGAGAGAAGTGAGGATGGCATCGTGAGGTACATTATCATATGCACCCTTCACGTCAAGAAAGAGTGCCACTGATATGCGCTTGCGACTTTTTTCTTGTTGAACAAATGTCGATAAGTCAAGCACACAGTCGATGGAGGAGCGGCCCCGACGAAAGCCTGCCACGCAAGAAGGGAATTTGGTGTATCGTTCTAAGTACCACTCGAGACGAAATAGAACCATTCTTTCCATCACTTTTACGAGGCAGCTTGCGAGGGCAATAGGGCGATTCGCTGTCAAGTCCATTGGTGATTTTCCCGATTTCAAAAGTGGTATTGATTGACTTATTTTCCATTCTCGGGGAACACTGCCGCTGAGCCAGGAGTTGTTGAAGCATGTTAAATGTTCTTTTCTGGCTTTTTGTCCAAGGTGTCCCAATGCACTATAAGTAATACCATCAGGACCTGGCGATGACATGCACTTAGAAGCGACTAAAGCACCTTCCAGTTCTTCCATGGTGGATGGAATGTCCATTTCTGGTAATCGCGTCTCAGAAACAATCACGGCGTCGATGCTCTCGTTCATAATATTCCCGGCAACTCTCGTGCAAAATTCTTCAGCCACCTCGAGTTCTGTTTTACCATGATGGAGTGCCAAAGCTTTAAAAGGGTGCCGTTGTTGCGCAGAGGAGCGAAGACCACGAACTGTTCTCCAGATAAATGACAGCGGTTTATGAGGGTCTAGAGATTCGCAGAATGCTTTCCAGCGTTCGCTCTCCAGCTTGTAAATGCGTCGTTGAATCTTTTTCTGCAGCCACCTTGCTTCCCTCACATCGTAAATTGATCTTGTGCGTCTGTATCGTCGTTCAGCACGCCTTCGTATAGCTCGTAATCTTTCCAGTTCGATGTCAAACTGTGTTATTTTAGACGAAAATGGTAATTTACATTTGGACGCTTGCATAGCTTCCGCTATGGTATTTTCCAGGCTGCAGGCGAGGCCTTCTTGGCAAGCGTCCTCAACACGCGATGTAAACATCGACCAGTCAGTGCCAATTACAACACCGGAAGAGAAATTTTTTGTGATACCATCGATCGTCACGTAGGTGGGTATGTGATCACTCCCATGAGTCTCAATATCGCAAAACCATTTAACTTTGTGAGAGAAGCACCGTGACACCAATGTCAGGTCAAGGCAATTGCCATACGTGAGACTTCGCAGATACGGGGGGGTACCATCGTTCATAATGGAAAGGTCGTAATCGGAAGCGAATGTAACAATGTTCCGGCCCCTGGTATTCATCCTAGTACTCCCCCAAAACATGTGATGGGCGTTGAAGTCACCGGTGATAATCCAAGGCCCATCGGTCTTCATTAGAATGTCTTTTAATCTGTCACAGTCAAATCGCGATGACGGAGATATATATCCACCAATAAGCGTGAACGAAATTGCATTCTTCTTTACACGAAGACACACGTACTGATTGTCGTCATTTGAACTTATTGGGTGCGAACGATAAGTCAAGTCTGTGCGAATGTAAACAATTACTTTGCTTCGTTCTTCGCAAGCGGCAGAACAAAAAGGTTCATAACCGGACAATCTATAAGGCGTTGATACGTTTGGTTCACATATGACAAGTATAGGGAATTGATTGGCCCGGACAAATTGGCGAAAGTCCGAGATACGGGACTTCATGCCTCTGGAATTCCACTGAAAAATCGACGCACTTTTAACTTCAGTGCGGAAGATGAGATTTTGTTGAGCCATTGTGCTTATACGAAGTTAGCAAGAACTGGATTCAGTGCATCCAGTATTTGCAGCGCACTCTTAGCAGACGGAGATTGTATGCTGCTCAGTAGCGTGCGAATCGTGGCAATTAATGATTGCACGATTGCAGTCACTTGCCTATCTTGGTTGGAAAGATCTCGAACCGGGATCGCGGACTGGCCGTCATGAAACTCCTTCGGTTCGCTTGATGCTGCTTCCCTTTGAAGTGCAGGCCACTCTGTCGCAGTTAGGGTATGCTGACTGGCTTTGTCTACAGCCTTTCCCACGGCGTGTGGTCTGGGAGGCAAAGGAGGTGGTACTGATGAGGGATCTGGCAAACGTGTCGAGGAGGTAGCGGGCGTCCTTGAAGACCGACGTCGACGTGACCGACGCCTTCTGACTTTAGCTGCGGCTTCTCGATGAGATGAGTGATCGCGAACCATCTCCTTCAAGATGGCAATTTCCTTCTGAATCCGCGAGCAGTCCTTCAATGTGGCTTCATGGGATCCATTGCAATTAGAGCATTTCTTGACAGTTGCGACGCACTTATCCGCTTTATGGGGCTCGGCGCAGCGGTGGCATACCATCGAATTCTCACAGACGCTGCTCACGTGTCCAAGTTTCATGCGTTTACGGCACTGGAGAGGCTTTGGAATGAAAGGCCGCACAGCATGTCTGAAGTACCCCATCTTCACATGAGAGGGGAGTGATGTGCTCTTAAACGCAATCTTCACACAGCGAGACTTGCCTAGCCGGGTGACATCAACAATAGGAGTATCAGTTGTTGACTTGACAAGAAATTGTAAGTCATTATTGAAAATAGCCACATCTATGTCGTAGATCACGCCAGTTACTACATCACATCCCAAGGGAACATGAGAGCGCACCTGGTTGCCGCCCAAGTCCGTTACACTGCGCAGAACGCCCAACGCACTTGCGTGCAAAACGTCCACAGCCAGTAGATTCTTTCTGGCGTTCACTCTTATGTCCGTGATCTCATTTAACACGAGCGTTTCCAGAGACCTCGACACAGACTGTCTGTTAAGGCGTTTCATGCTGACGGTAGGAAGTGCAGGCAGAAACAGGATGGTATAAGTGTTAGATTTTGGCGCTTCACTTACAGTTTGAATAGTTGAGGATGAGGATGTCCTCATGTTCCTACTCTTCACTTTGCGGCTCAGCACAGGTTGGAAACCGTCATCTGAAAAGTCCTCACTGCTGAGATAGTAAGCATGAGTATCTTCACTGTCGCTGTCACTCGCTTGTCCCATCCGCTTCCTGGAGGCGGCCGCCGCTGACGCCGCTGGTGCCGGCAAGCGCCCGGGGTGGTCTACATCCATCCCCTCCAAGGGAGCAGCGAAAACTGATCAACAGACTTAAATTACAACTGAAATACGCCGGAGTTAGCAGAAGTAGCTCCTATTCAAAACACACTTCTTCGTCTTCCTGAGGAGAACAATGCTACCAAGGAAAGTATAGGAGATCAAATTGGTGGTAATGCAAATGTGAATAAAGAAAAATGGACAAAACATAGGCCCTGTATCTGTACGTTTCACTGCAAATGGCGCCAAAAGATGATAGCTTTCTGTCTTGAGAGAGTGACTAAAACGTCTATTTGATGCTCTGCTTGAGAGAATCGGTGAATGGGATTCTGGAGGTGCTGCATAACACACGAAATTCATTTGGCAGTAGACTTGAAAAACCAAAGGATTTTCGCCGCCGCGCTTTAGCAGTCGACGCAGCGGAGGTCCGACCTACAGCGGTCACTGCACTTGCGCGTACGTTCGGCAAGCACCCGTGAGAGGCGCTCCTCGGAGCGGACGCCTCTAAGGGGCTTTACGGTGGCCTCACGATGTGGTGTTCAAGGTAGAAGTGGGCGCCTCTGTACACTGCAGGCTTACTAGGGTTGATTAACACATGGTCTCATGTTAAGCTGCGGTAGCACTGTTGTGAGGCGCTCAGCTGGAACTCAGCGGCCACTGTGCTGATTATTATAAATCAGACTTAATGCAGGCGTTTTAAACTTGAAATATGTTTAAGCAGCTTGTGCCTTAAACAAAAACATCGTTTGGCAATGCTTCTGGCGCAGGAAAAGCTTCTGATTGAGTGCACTTTTGCACTCAGTGAAACGACAAACAAATTAAAGAATATGCATCTAGTTTGAACACACTGCCCAACTTTCTCGACCGTCCTTGACACGATACCAGATTCAATCATAACCAATGAAAAACAGCGTACTAAGGAGTGGATTTCACTTTTTCGCACTGTTGGCTCATTTAAAAGAGGGTGTCTCCCCCAGAGCTGGGGAAGATCCGGAGTTTCGCCAAGCTCGGGCCGAGCTCGGGCGATCCTGCATAGCGCCTTAGAACACGGCACGGCCATCGCTGGAATACGGTGTGAGCAACAATATTCATAAACCAGATCATGCAATGTAAATGAGAAAACAACGATAAAGTTACTTCAGCATAGCCGTCCTAATGCGGTATCCTATTGCCTTGTGATAATGCGTAACGCGACACTTGTGCAGTTAAAGTGTGCCAAGCTTCTTCATTCAAGGCGCCTAAATAATGCTTGTGTCATAATAGAAGCCAACCGACCTCTTTTACTTGATATCCTCTGGGTGGATCAAGCTTCTGTTTCTGACGTTCGTGAGCCAAAGCAGCACTATGTAAATGAAGCTACTGTACGACACTTGAGCTTTCTTAACCCGTCGGAAAGTCTAAGACGTCATCGGGCACATAGCGCATTACACATTACTGTAGCTCATGCTCTATAAGTACGTTACGGTCTTCTTTGGCCTAACTTTGACAAGACATAATATAAGTGGACTTCTAATAGGTACCAGACTAATAGCCCCCCCACACACGCACACGCACACACGCGCACACACACACATACACACCCACAAACACACAAACACACACACACAGACACACACACATACACACACACACAGGGTGTCCAGACTCCGTAGTCCCACGCTAGACTATTGAAAAAGGAGAGCAGCGTGTTTACACGTTGTGGTTACATACTATTTTAAGTATACTGTAGGAGCCGTTACTATTTTAATGAGGTTCAGCTAATTAGTCCTAATAATGTTTCCAACTTGACAAACACTTGCCAAGTCAGTAAAATGTCAACGACACACATGCAAACATGTTCAAACGCCAACTAACCGTGCTGGATCAAGCTTCGCGTGTTCGCTTTTTTATTGGCTAAAAAAACACGGGACTTCAAAAAAATTACACGTGACTAGACTGCAGCGCGCATTACGAAGCTGCACCCACAAACATAATAACTGTAAGGTAGCAAGCCAGAACTGCGCTTTCACCTTATGAGTGTGCCTTTGTAGTCACGTGTTGCCTTTCATATTTCGCCTGCTTCCTCTGCTACTCGTAAAAGTAGAGTGCGTAATTGATACCTTGTTGAAAAAAGCGCAGTTACATATTGCTGCGTGCATAGCTGCATTTAGCGGCGAGATTGCGGCGACAACGAAGAACGCGGATTTGCTCGAGAGGCGCAGCGCAGGCGAGTGAAGAAGACGACAATCTTAGCGGCCTTATTTTATGTCAATCGCGAGGAACGGAAGTCGAAATCACTAGACTGCGCTGTCAAATTCCACAGCTGAATGTATATTTACACAGAGCTGGTCGTGCAGCCTCCCCTCATTGTCCTGTTCGTGGAGTAAATGAGTCAACTGAACATTTTCTCATTTATTGTGATAGATACTCTGACTTACGTGAAAGACTTTAGGTGCCATTTGCCACCTTCTCGGAATAGATTTAAATGCTGAAAGTGTGCTTTCTTTCGGGGCTTTGTGTCTAGGCCACAGCGATAGGAACATTGTTGAAGCATTGTAGGAGTTCGTCAAAAGTTCAAGGAGGTAAGGGTTGAAATCATTGATAGGTAGATTTTGAAATTTCCAAAATCATATTAAATTAAATACGACGCTTCATTGCATTACACTACAGATTCTTTACAATTCAACCAACAAATTCGTCTTAATACTTTTTTCTTTTATTTCCCGTGATTGGAATAACTTTAATCTGTTATTAAAGAAGAAATTCATGAAAACTATCCGGTTCATTGGTCAATTCCCCAAAGTGGGTATGCGCCACATCGTCAAGGATCTTGTCTTGTCTTGTTGTTCTTTTGAAAGCGTCTCTAGGAGCTCCACTGTTTGTGCTTTAAATCAACTCCCTGTAATTTATAGCCCGCAACACTGGTGGAGGAGCTGGGTACTACCACCTCATAATCGGCACCCCTGTGAGAAGCCCCGAGTCCTGCCCTACGAGACAGCCACGCGTGGAGACGCCTGCGCACCGCTCAAGTTGTCGCCTTCAAAGTCTTGAACCAGAATTTGGCCTTTTAGAGGGAGCAACATTTTCGACAGCCACCCCTACTCAAAAAATGGCATCTTCTTGGAGTCCTGCACAGGTGACGGTCCATAATATGTGCATTCCTGAACCATTTCATGGCCTGCCAAACGAAAATGCGCAAGACTGGCTTGAGCAGTTGGAACGGGTAGCTAAATCGAACTACTGGAGTCTGAATGGAAAGCTCTTCCACGTATACTTCGCCCTTGAAGACGGCGCGAAGACGTGGTTTATAAACCACGAGGACACATTGACGACATGGGAGGAGTTTTGTCGTTGGTTTCTTGACGCCTTCGGTAACGCGGACCAACGCGAAAACGCACAACGCCTTCTTGAAGGACGCACCCAACAGCTGAATGAAAGCTTCGCCATGTTTGCTGAGGATATGATGCGTCTGTGCCACCGCGTGGACCCCAACGCGCCCGATGCTCAAAAGCTAAGCCATCTCATGAGGGGCGTCAAAGAGCAGCTATTTGTTGGTCTTGTGCGCAATCCGCCAACAACAGTGGACGAGTTCACGAGGGAGGCCATCGCAATAGAGCGTGCGCTGCAGCAACGGTACCGACAGTCTGAGCGCCCGGCCACCGGCGCAGCTGCAGGCGCCGCCGCACTTACCGCAAACGACGAGTTTTGTCTACGCCACCTCATTAGACAGATCATGCGTGAGGAGATCGCAAAGGAGAACGCAAAGTACACATTGCAGTCACAGGCACCCCCGTAGCAGGAGTCAACGGTGGCCTCCATGGCTGAAGTCGTCCCCCATGAACCTCGACAAGCGTTTGCCTCTACTCAGCAATATTCCGCTCCGCCGCACCTTCCAAACTCGTGTACCTACGCTGACGCTGTGTGTCTTCCATTGGCTCCAGAAGTATCCTACCAGCTGAACGGATACAGCTATGCAGACGCTGTTGTCGACCCACGCCCATGCCAGTGCCGCAGTACCTCGAACCGTATCCTGTGGCAGCCTGGGCTCAGCAGGATTCTGTCAGGCGACCCTATATGCGGAAGAACGACATATGGCACACTGCGGATTGCAGACCACTATGCTACAACTGTGGAGAGCCAGGGCACATTTATTGTTTTTGCCCACATCACCGAGCTGAATAACGTGGTAGTGAACCTACAGCTACACGCCGACGGTTCGACGAAAGCCGTGCCCCCATCGACGACGACCAGACTCTCAGGCGGGAAGGCTCTGCTACCTTCCGGACGAGCTCACCACCCCCGGCTCGCTTTGGTTCTCCAAGCCACCGTAGTTTTGCTGACGCCGTCAGAGGTCCGTCTCCCAGCCCACGGTGAGGAAACTGAAAGCATCGACCTCGGGGGGGGGGGGGGGAAGGTTGCAAGCCGTCGAATCGCCGAAAATTTCCTTCTGCTGCCGAAACACGTGAGAGACGACGATGAAGACTCCGCTGAGAAAACTGTGACTGCCGACCTTGCTGTGACGATTGATGGCGTTGAAGTGACGGCCTTAGTTGATACAGGTGCAGACGTTTCCATAATGAGTGAACACTTGGCAGAGGAACTCAAGAAAGTTAGCATAAAATGGACGGGCCCTTATGACTTCTTAAGAGAGTACGGCGCCATGGTCACCATACGCGATGGTGTGATTACATTCGCTGCTGACAGGCCTGTGACCTATGATCCAGACCAAGAACCCAGGGTGTTACGTGTGGTCGACGACGACGTCTGCGTGCCTCCACTCTCATGTAGTCTTGTTTCCGTGTGTTGCAGCGTGAACTATAATGAAGACGCACTAGCCTAACGCATCACTGCCCTTCTTTTTCGCCAAGGCATCACCATCGCTCGCGGCATCGTCAGCTTAGTGGATGGGCGCGCAGAGGTGCTTCTGACCAACTTCACAAATGAGCACCGGCACATCGGTAAAAGGGACGGCTGTGGCGTACCTCGAAGCGCTCGACTACTCTCACGACTGTCTTCTTATGCAAGGGGAAGCCACTGCTCAATCACCTCCACATACAACACACACCAGTCGATATCGGTCCGAGTCTAACATCGACTGAAAGACGCCGTCTTATGGAGCTGCTCGATCAGTTCAAGGACTGCTTCTCGTCGACATCACGAGTGGGTTGAACGCTTCTGACTAAGCATCGCATTATTACGGAAGACACAGCAAGACCGATCCCACAGAACCCATATTGCGTCGCTCAGAAAGAACATGAGGTAATTCAGCAGCAAGTCAAGAAGATGATAGAGGATGATGTAATCTAACCTTCACAGAGTCTTTGAGCATCGCCAGTGGTACCCGTGAAAAAGAAAGATGGCACCTTGTGTTTCTGCATCGATTATCGTAAGCTGAACTACATTACGAAAAAAGACGTTTATCCATTACCACGGATCGATGACTCTTTGGACAGCCTATGGCATGCGCGCTACTTCTCGTCAATGAACCTGAAAAGTGGATACTGGCAAATAGAAGTAGATTACCGCGACCGAGAAAAGATCGCCTTCGTGACACCAGACGGGCTTTATGAATGTAAAGTCCTCCCTTTTGGTCTATGCTCAGCCCCAGCCACGTTTCAGAGACTGATGGATACCATTGTGTCCGGCCTGAAATTGAAAACATGCCTTTTGTACCTCGTCGACGTGATGGACGCGTTTGAAGAACATGTAAAGCGGCTACTGTCAGTCCTTCAAGCCATACGGTCTGCTGGACTGACACTCTAGCAGGAAAAATGACACTTCGGCTTCGAAGAACTCCAGTTCCTGGGACACGTGGTCAGTCGCAGAGGTGTGAAGCCTGATCCACATAAATCTGCAGCCATCGCAAAGTTCGCAAGACCTGTTGATAGGAAGGCGGTCAGGCGTTTTCTGGGTCTCTGCCCCTACCACCGGCGATCTATAGCAGGCTTTGCACACATCGCCTCTCCACAAACTCACCTTACAAGGGAAGACGTTGCGTTTGTAGGGGGTGAAGAGCAAGAAGCTTTGCTCAACGAGCTGCGACAGCGTCTACAAACTCCACCCGTTCTCGCTCCTTTCAACGAAAATGCACCAACAGCCATCCATACAAACGCCAGCAATGTGGGCCTAGGTACTGTTCTTGTCCACACCAAGATGGTATAGAGAGAGTAGTTGCCTACGCTAGCAGAACGTTGACACGCGCAGAGTCCAACTGTTCAACAACGGAGGAGTGTCTGGCTGTCGTTTGTGCAGTTGCGAAGTTTAGCCCGTACTTATATGGCCACGCTTTCCAAGTCGTAAGCGACCATCATTCTCTTTGTTGGTTGACCAACATGAAAGACCCATCTGGACGTTTAGCACGATGGAGCTTACGGCTCCAAGAGTACCACATGGCCATAGTTTACAAGTCCGGAAGGCAACACTTAGACGCCGACTGTTTGTCAAGGTCACCGATTGGACGGGCACCGGCTACAGAGGATGATAAATTTCCAGGTTTTTTTAGGAGTTATTGATGCAGCTATCGGTTCTCAGCAACAACAAGATGACCGGGAGCTCAAATCGCTTATAGAATTCTTGAACAGATGAGACGCCAATGCACCAAATGTAATATCGAAGAACTTATCGTCATTCTGTTTACGGGACGGAATTCTTACAAAAAGAATTCCTTATCGACAGGTAGAAACTATCTGCTGGTAGTTCCTGAAGCTCTCCGCAGCAAAATTTTAGAATCCTGCCATGACGAAGCCTCTGCGGGCCACCTCGGTTTCACAAGAACACTGACACGTGTCAAAGAAAAATAATACTGGCCAAGAATCGCAGCAGAGGTGAAACATTACGTCCGAACATGCATTGACTGTCAGCGGCGCACGGTACCATCTGTCAAACCCGCTGGGCTATTACGTCCTGTGCCCGTGCCAGAAACTCTGTTTTCTCAAATCGAAATGGACCTGCAGGGCCCATTCCCAACATCAAACAGCGGCAACAAAGGGGTTATAGTGGTGACGGACTACCTCACCCTATACGTGGAGACCAAGGCAAGCGCGAGTGGCACTGCAGCGGAAGCGGCCCAGTTCTTCATTGAGAACATTGTCCTGAGACATTGTGTTCCAGCTGTCGTCATAACAGATAAAGGTACCGCGTTAACAGCCGAGCTTTTGCACACTGTGCTTACGCTCAGGGACGCAGCGCATAGGCAGACGGCAGCTTACCACCCACAAACGAATGGGCTTACAGAACGACTTAACAAGACAATCGCTGACATGCTTTGCATGTACGTCGATGTGGAACACAAAAGTTGGGACCAAATATTGCCGTACATCACATTCGCGTATAATACGGTGCGCCAGGAAACAACAAAAATGACACCATTCGCACTAATTCATGGCAGAGAAGTTACTACAATTCTTAACGCCATGCTGCCTTACGATTGCAATGATTCAGAGACAGACGCCACAGACTTCACTGAGCGCGCCGAGGAAGCAAGGCAGCTTGCCTGGGTCAGAATAATGAACCAGCAGGAACTTGACGCCGAACGGTACAACCTTCGCCATTGATTCGTCACTTATGAACCAGGAGATGGAGTCTGGGTTTGGTTTCCTGTACGATGACGATACCTCTCAGAGAAACTTCTACGCCGATACTTCGGACCCTACAAGGTTTTGCGCCGTCTTAGCGACGTGACGTACGAAGTCGTACCCGACGCCTCCTCGTGTTCGAAACGTCGCCAGCATCTGCCTGAGACAGTGCACGTGGTCCGCATGAAACTTTACCACTCTCAGTGATGCAAACACCCGCTGGCCGCATCTCTACCGGTTGAGCATCGGGACGACGCTCACTCTGGCGGGAGGGTAATGCCGAGTGCATAGCTGCATTTAGCAGTGAGATAGCGACGACAACGAAGAACGCGGATTTTCTCGAGAGGCGCAACACAGGCGAGTGAAGAAGGCGACAATCTTAGCGGCTTTCTTTTGAGAGGGTCTCTACGAGTTCGACTGTCCATGTTTCAAAGTAAACCCCCTGTAATTTATAACCCGCGACAATATTATTTGAGGATGCCTACATATTCCTAGTTAATAATTTGGTGACAACGTTTGTACATGTACAGTTATAAACAATATTGGCACCAATAGGGTAAAATTCATTAAAAATAAGTTATTAGTGGTTACAGTAGAATAATGGTAACAGTATGCACTACCTATACAATGTGTACATGCGTTCGCCATATTTTTAAATAGTTCTGCGTCATACTTGGGACACCCTGCACGTGAACGTGAGCTGAGGTAATCTTTGCCTCCCTTATATCAGGTAGATCACTACGAGTAAAAATACAGAAGTTCCAGTTATTATGCATTACCTTCAGTAATTTTTGGTCAGGCAAAAATTTCTGTGCATAAGCAACAAACGTCTGCCATCGTGCAATAATAATCTGTGTCTTCTGATGAGACTGCGATGCATGTAGAAAAGCATGCATTCGTTATGGAGAAGAAACCCTTCGAATGGCCATAAATATTATAGCAAGCAGCAGTGGTCTGAGCATGCAGCAAGGGAAGACATTAGTATCGTACTTGTATCTTATCATGGAAACAGGTAACATGTGTAGGGAATAAGAGAGCAGCGAAACTATAGTTCAATGCACACAGACAGTCAACTATCTCGTACTTCCTTCCCACCGTGGCTATTGGCACTGAGATAGGCACTGCGCCGTGCTCCCGACCGGGTTGCAGAAATTAGGTGCCTTTTCTCATCTTCTAACCACTACCACCAGATTGAGCCGGTCGGAAAAAAAGTCGTTTCTTTTCGTTTAGATTTTTCGCTTTCCACGCTTCCTTTCTGGCACAACTGCCCCGATGTTGCTGTTTTGTTTTGCTTTCGTACACCGGCATCGATCGAAATGGATTACTGAATGCAATGATACCACAGAAATAAAAATAGTGCCGAAAGGTAGGGAATATTCGCTTGAGCTGCATTCTGCAGAGTGCAATCAAGCGGCTGAAGAGTGTATCTCTAGAGAGAGAAGGCCAAAATGACGTCTCGTTCTGGGCCACGCATTCTTGGATGATTGATGAGAACTTAGCAAGCCGATATTGGTGATGCAAATAAAAATGAAAAGAAACGAGTGTCCGTCAAGCTGTTTATTGGTGCCAGAAACAATGCTTGGACAACTGTGTAAACAACACAACGAAGAAAAAACAACAGAAGAGAAAGCAGAGAAGTTAACAAGGCACATGCACGGTGAGCTACCCTACGCTGAGAGAATGAGGAAGGACAGTATAAAGATGAAAGAGAGCGGAAAAAGAAGTGAAAAAGCCATAATATTGTCAGTAAATGAGACAACGCGCATGCATTGGTGGCACTACTCAAAAGTTAAAGGCGTTCACATAGGCCCATATTCCTCTGAAAGCGCAAGAGGGCTTTGACAGCCTTTTGAGCCAATGAAAGACGAGCACGGTGCTCCAGCATCATCTGCACAGGGAGTGGTCGATCGTCTAATAGTCGCGACGCGTCAGAAAGCTTTTGTCTCTCAGAGGCAAATCGAGGGCGACGGCATAGCACATGGTCAACGTTTTTTTCGGTGCCCCAGACCTTGCGTTCCGCACTGTCGGTGACTCCGGTGAAGGTTTCATACACTTTTGTGAAGTAAACCCCCAACAAACGGAGAAAAAAGCGAATCTTCACGTCAACAATGTGAAAGGGGAGATCGAAGTTCCATATGAGGGTTTATTTGGGGGAGTCTTCAATGTCCCACGCTTGGGGTGTTCCACTACAGAAGATACAGACTATGTGCCAGGTGACGAAGTTGCCTTGCAGCGTCTGTACTTGACAGAGGAATCAGAAAGATGTGCTCTTCTTGGTGGGATGTGTGAGCCGCGTTGTCTGCGGAATCAGTGCCACTGATCTCACAAACACCACGTAGTGACTGAAAAATTACCTCGTGGCCTGTTTCCGTGAAGCGATGAAGAAGTTTGACAATCTCGTACGTTATCTCTTCGTTGCAATCTCGGCGAAGAACTGACTGTATGCTCTGTGGAGCGGTTTCGAGTCGGACAACACTTCCTATTTACTCTCTCTCTCTCTCTCTCTCTCTGGAATGCAGTGTACTCTAGGGCACCACACAGAGCCACAAGTTCTGTCCGCGTAGACGTAGTGACATGTGGCAACCTGATTCGCCGGCTTATTCCTCGAGCTGGTATCACAACCACACTGTCAAAACAAGACGCCGTGGTTGAGCCATCAGTCCATATTTGCACGTGGTTACTGTAAAAAAAAAGCAGGCTGAATTGTTTAAGGGCTGACGAAGACAAGTTTGATTTCTACTGCATTCCTAATATTGTAAGACATTACTTGTTGAAGGGTCAGGCACTACGGAGGATACACCAGCTTTTCCACAGGTGTATAACCTGTCGTAAACGATGCACGATGCGCACATACACCTGCACTAAATGTCGTAGGGGCCTCTCAGTAGCGAGGTTCTCGAAGTGGTGAGAAAGGTTGCTTGCATAGCTAAGTACTTATCGTTTTCAAGCGAATACAAGAAACTTTGTTTCAGTGTTTTCTAACTTGTTTTCATTTTAATGAGAACTAACCAGCAATAGTGCCAGAAAAGTACAGGAGATGTTATGAGAAGTCACTGCGGTGTAAATGGACGAAAGTGCCACGTTTAAGAACATATATACTCTATAGAGTGGATGGGGTGGGGGGGGGGAACGGTTGCCACTGTAACTCAGTGGTTTAACATCGAACGCGTTAGTTAATTGTTGCAGATTTGGGCGCTGTCGGTGGCAAGTTTTCTTTTCGTCCACTTTATTTATTCACATTTACATTACGATATCTTCTATATTAACATTCCCTGTACTTTCACCAGCAGTATTGCTTGTTCTCAATAATGCTTTGTCTAGCAAAAAACAATGAGCCCTTAAATTCACGCTTTCTCTATTTTCAATTCGTTGTTATACGCGCGAAACACCCTGATGTGTAGGCTGGCCCGTTGTGCGGTCTACGTTGCCGTTTTTCTGTGCAGCACATGCAGGGTAACCGTAACTATCATGAAGTAAATACGTACCCACCATTCCACTATAGTATTCGTCAGTCTGCTCATAATCCAGGTACCAGCTGCCCATCTGTAAGGCATTCCGTGCCCTTTGTGCATTGGCTGACGACGAGGAAAAATAAGCACGTTCCAGATGACACGTTCCCTTTTTGCCATTAGTGAAAACAAACGGAAACGCCCTCTCAGCCGCGAAACGCCATGCCAACGCAAAAAACAAACCAGCCTGGAGGGGAGACTTCAAGAAGCATTGGCAAGGTGGCAACGCTGATATGTGCTACTGCGAAACGAAGAGCACTGCATGCGGCGGCTTCAGGTCCACGCAGACAGCAAGCTACTTTTCCTTTTTGTGCAAACATAAACATTTCTTTTAGTTACCAAATAATTCCTGAGTATAATCATCAAGGTTATGCTCTGCGAAGTATAATATGCAGTGTGTTAAATAGCCTGATAACCGAAAGTATTACACATGCAGTACCTTATTAACACGATGAAATGCACTAAACCAAGTAAGCTCCTGTCGTAGAGAGCCACAATTGCAGGAATACGAGTCCACGTTTCTCGCTTGCTGTTTATTTTTTACTCCTACCCACTGAGCGGGATTGTTCGTAAAACCACCGGTTGATATAAGAGGAAATTTTTCATTAAAAAAAACAGATGAGGAAATAAATTACTGCCCAAGAATAAATAGAAATGGCCGGCATGTATAGAATAATACAATATTATGCAATATAATATACTAATGAAATAAATTTTGAAAAACAATAATTTGATAGTAAATAATGTTAACAGGGAATCCTTGTGTCAACAAGAACTTGACATATGGCTCAGCAGATGTCTCTTTTGCTGAATCCCAGAGAAGATGTCCCAAAAAATGAATATTTTGAAAATTCAAAGTAATTATTCAGTTTTCGAATAACTTTTCAAAAGGCCTTTTTCTATGGCGAGTAAAATGACGGCAAAAAGTGTGCAAAAAATTATCAGTGCTTTCAGGCACTTGGCAGTAATAGCACACAGAACGTAGCCCCAGACCAGACCTGTTCAAGTTGAAATTTAGAGGTTGTATATATACGGCATATAAATTTTGTAATATCCGCTCTAAGTTCTCGAGTGATACACTGTCTGTTGTTAGAGGCAAAAGAAAGGCGGTCATATTCTAGGACAAAAAATATCCTATTGCTAGCTCCTTGAAGGAAACGAAACTATTGGAATCTATACTCCATCAAAAAAGCAGTGCCAGGCACAATGAACATTGCTGAACCACCTGGACCACCACACGAGCGTATCAGCCATCTCGTTTATAATTATTCTACGATTGCCTGGAACCAATTCTAACTGCTATAAGTGCGCAAGTTTTGGAGAAAGATGATGGGAAGGCATTTAGTACAGAATACTTGGAAAGAGAAGATAACGAGAGAGACATGACATGCTGTCAGTGAACCATTCGCTACGCTTCTGAACCATTTACTGGAAGATTTCTATGGGATAATATAATTGATATGAACTCAGCTTCGTATATGGGAGTTTATAGTGCGGAATACGCATGGAGTATGTCCTAGTGCACACAACAGCAATCATTTTTTTCAGTCGATGTCATGGTAGTGTTCCCTGCTGTTCATCATGCGAACACTTGCACACATGAAATAGCTCACTCCGTTGTAGCTGAGAAAGCCAAATCGGTTATTCGATACGGCAGATTAACGTTTCACCTAATTGCGTGCACTAGTTCGCATAACCGGGTTGAATATAACTGAACAGCTATTCTATTAGAAAATGCTAGAAATTACGGCACGTGTAAATGGTTCGCAAAAACTCATAACTACAGTTCCCTTATTTCGGTTTAAGAAAGTACCAGTCTTCGAAACTACGTAGCATGATGTTTGGAATAAAATCAAGAGATACCAAATAAGTTATGCAATATAAGTCTTAAAGCCAACCATGTGTCAATAAACTTCATGAAAAACTATGCTTACCTTCCAAAAACAAACGTTCGTTGATCTGACGCCTTTAAGAGTGGCTCCGCCACTTTGAGTTCAGATTATATCAGGGTAAGATAGATAGATTGATTGATTTGTGAGGTTTAACGTCCTAAAACCACCATATGATTATGAGAGCAACTTCAGTGGAAGTCTCCGGAAATTTTGACCACCTGGGTTTCTTTAACGTGCACCCAAATCTGAGCACACGGGGCTACAGCATTTCCACCTCCATCGGAAATGCAGCCGCCGCAGCCGGGATTAGATCCCGCAACCTGCGGTTGAGGAGCCGAGTACCTTAGGTAGACCACCACGACTTGGTTATCAAGGCAACAGGAGAGTCCTTTAATTAGCCCGGAAAATTATTGTCATTGTTAACACACGGGAAGGTTAAAACCTGTAGCACCTAAATATGTTACAAAAAGGACACATCTGCAATTTTTCATCATGCGTTGCACCAGAGCAGAAATCTGAGCGCATTATGTTGATTGTATAATACGAAGTGACTAGTTCTTTAATGCAGCTTAACACGTTTGGTAAATTGGTTATAAAAATACTATGCAAATATTGATGAAATGCCGACTTCTCCGTTATCACACTTGACACTGTAGGCTGGAAACTTTCGCATAAAAGCTAGGGTTTCAGTTGCACAATTAACAAAAAAGCTTGCCGTTTCGGGAACATTTATATGCAATAGAAAAACGAGCTTATTAAATATGAACGTCCACAGAGAGCTATATCCTTCAGAGCACACATACAAGCAGGTAATTGGAACGTTTATTTATGTACACAAAGGTCATCTTGTTATCTACGGCATTATTAATGCAACTAAGCTTTCTGCAGAAAAATACTGTTACATCAGCGGGCAACCTACCTAAATGAGCGCTGCTTAATAAGCCATTGCTTCGACATAGTTTGACAATGTAGGAAGAAACTTGGCATGGTAATTTCACCTCTTTCAGTGTCGTACATATAAACCATGGTGCATTCAATCGAATACCCATAAAAAATTAACGTTTATAGTAGATCAGTTGTTAAGCAGCTTAAACTTACTTCGTCAGTTGGTTGACGACAAGCTGACAAAGTAAGCGTAAGCTACTCGCAATTACCGCTGTGTATAGGTTCTGACATTATAAGCCTCAGCTGGTGCTGTAACGTGACACTTTTGCATATGCTCGCAATTTCCTGAGGGAGAATGCAATCAAGAGCGATCCCGGCAACGGCGGAGGTAGCTAGGCACCGCTGTACTCGTGCGTTGGTACTGATTAACTGTCCCTGTCACTACCGCGTACAACGGTAGCCAATTATTGCGAAAGCAGGTCCAGCTGGCTCGGGAGGCAAAATGACCTAATCTTGCTGCTGAGCTAAAGTTTGGCCGAAAGAACAGCTGTTGTTGTTAGCCGTAAGTTCAGTGCCGTCATTTTCCGAGCCTGATTAAGACCGACAGAAACGGGACAAGCTCTGTCAACATGTGCGAGATGTTTGCCATGCCTCCTGTTTTTTTTTTCTATTCAAACAAAAAGGGCGTTACATCCACTGCAGCACCTGCCACTTGGGCGTTGAATTACTTGTGTTTTTACGATGATACACCCACCAACGTCAGAATTACATGAAAGAGTTGACGTTACGAAATGGTTAGTATGTAATCATCTAGGCAACTCAATTTCGGGTGGTGTGGTGCAACACGTACTGACTTAATTTTATCACTTCAATGCTTTAGTTCATCGTCCACCCCGTAAAGAGCCCATCTTTTTACAGCCATGGTTTTTTTGTCTGTATTATGTATTATTTTTCTCGTCTCTAGGCCCCACGAGTAGGTTAGCCAACCAAGCCAACACTTGCTTTAACCCCCCTAATTTTTCTCCACGTTCCTCCCTCAATTTCTTTGGTGTCATAAAGTGATGTTTCAACACTTCAATTGTGACTTCCAATTACCCACGCAAATATCAAACGGCATTGCAGTGCCCTTTATATTCAACTTTTCTCATCACTTACTTATCAATGAAAGTAACGAAACGTAGATATATCTTACGCTTTCCCTGAGTGTTAATTGGCCTGCACATTCGATCATCATCTCTCAAGCTGTAGCGAAACTAAGAGCGACGGTACTGTATGCGCATCTGTAAATTCAAGCTTTGTAAATTAAATGCAACCAATTAGGAGCCGTAGTGATATGCAGTCAAGATACTCTCGCAAAAGAAGCTCCTTACCGCTATAACGTTGTTGTGCTGTCACGTACATCGTGAAACCTTTTCTTCCTGATAATTGGGGCACATACCGGTATACCACGGGCCTTGGTAAAGGCGGCTATGCGCCACAGGTTACGGATGGATACCAAGGAATGTCGAGAACAGGCATTGGCACTTTATATACTAGAACGCTAGGAAAAAGAAAAATAGGCCACGTTAACCAGCCTAATGCACAAATAAAATGAATATCCCAAAAGAAAGCGGAACGAAGCGTTCCGCGTCGCGGTGAGGTAATCTACCACAGAATATTACCATTTCATATAACTGTTTTGAAAAAGAGGCCCCTCTGCAGGCGTAATGGCGGTACAAGGTCGTTCGTTTACGGTACTGGCTACTGATTTTATAACAGAGCAATAAACACATTCCGGATGCGCTCATATGATAAACAGGCTACTTGATGGGTAGGCTTTGATTGTGGTCCCAGTGTTTGCTCCACGTTTGTGGCAGCAAAACAAACATCACATTTGTATTTATATCACTCAGCAACCTGTATTCAAGCGCTTCTCGCAACTGCAGCCGTGTACGGTAATGAATGAAATGCACAACCTCAAGCAGCATAGCACACTTCTCTTCGGTAATAAAGACGCATCTGCTTCAACGTGAAGTCTCGTCTGACGCTATGTCAGACCGTAAGTTACGGTTTAGAGGCCAACGTATTCGACGCGTTGCCGGTAAAACCCGTTGTACAGTTACGAAAGCAGTGTGAGGGCCACCTTTTGCTCGCTTCTAGCGTTAACATAAGCAATTCCGCACCACGTCTGACGTTTTGTTTTGCTGCCGCTACAATACAAAAACGCAATGCAATAAAGGTCTTTCTCCAGTTCAAATACGATTAAGAATACCAAAGTTAAAAGTTTAAAATTAATTAATTTACGTCATTCTTAAAGCCTGAAAACAAAAGGAACAAATGTTACACCAAGAACCTTCAACATCCTGCAGGGCCAACCTTCAAAGTAAGAATAAAAGTGCAAGGTGTAGCGAATTCTTCTCGCTTGCTCCAACGTTGCAATAGCAGAAGCACGTGTTGCTTCCCAACAAACTTCCGGTTACCTCATTTATCTCTTTCTAACACACAAGCAGCAGGCTTGTTTTTTATGTTGTGTTAGAGAAAGAGAAAACTCGGGCTTTTCGCGAAGACCACTATTTTAGTACCTCTGGCTTCTTCGTTTATAGCTTCCAGGTAAAAATAAGGTGCATAGTTAAGAACAAACTCTCAAAATGTTTTGCGTAGCTTAGAAACAATAAATTCGAAATATTTGGCTTTAATGTAGGGAAAAAGTTGAATACAAGCAGGCTACTGTGTAAAGGTTTTGTTGCCCGCCAACGCTGCTACATTCACTGACAAGCTAAAAACGAAAATTAGTGGGGTATGTGCGTGCTTCGCTCGAAAGGTCGTCGAAGCAAGGTGTTTCCTGCTTCGCTGCAAGGTGTGTCCTGGGGCACTGCGTGAGACATGGACGCCATCTGGCAGTAATGTCGAGATATGAAAGTTTCTTTAGAACACAGGGCCACTGGTAGGTGGCAGCGCCGAGTCGTTTTAGCGAAGCGGAGAAAACACTCGCTTTTTCGTTCATAGTATCGCATTGTCAGGGCAGCGTAACAAATACTGCTGTCCTTGAAATTACGTAGCTTTGCATTTTCTAAATACAAAAATACACTATCTAATACTTACGTTTTCCGGCTGCACCTGATATATGTGCAATGTTTCTCTTTCGAATCACAATGTTCACATATATGAACGCAGCCACCATATCAATATCAGCGTGGACGACACGTTTGACAGGCAGACAAACATAAAGGCGAATAGACAGACCTATCTTTCTGCGTTGGAATATCCCAAGAAAGACAATCGTCTTTAAAACACAGCATCCACAATTTCTCGCTGATAATTTCGCATGAAACCGATTCCCATAAGGTGTCAAATCTGCCGAATTCTCTATTAGTAGCAGTGACTCAAAATCTAGACAGATTATTTTGTAGTTGTGATACAGTTGGAGAGCAGAAAGAAGGGCTTGCTAGTTACAGACGACACTTGCGCAATATTTCGCAATCCGTGAGGACACTTCCGTGTAAAAATATTGAAACGCAGCGATAATCGCTTTGTCGCATTTCGCGGAGGGAACAATTATTGTTATCACTTGGCAGGGCAACAAGCATTGTGTTTGTTGTAATATATAAATGAATAAAAACCACACGTATAATCTACTGTTTATTTCATCCAGTCTAAACGTAAGCGTGAAGCTTTATTGCAGGTTGCATACATCCCTACACATTTATTTTTGCGCAGCTTCTAAATCATCTCTATAGCGCTCGAATAGTCCCCAGTATTTCTACGGTAGACGCATTTGGCGACTACCCAAAGTCGCGTTTGAGATGAAGTTCCGCAAAATTAATTTCTTTTCTGATGTGTACATTTCTAAAAGTCGGCTTTTCTGTTATTGCCAGAATATGCAGTTTAGTGTAGGGGAAAAATGAGAGAGAAAGATGCGCCATGGATGAATGAGTGTCGCAGCATTATTCCTAAAACGCTACGCAGTGGTTGTGGTGAACTGTTTGACGTTCTCGTAAGGCCTGGTATAGATGTCCCTCGTCGGTGACATACAGTATAGCGAATCTACCATGCCGAAAAAAAAGAATCGGGCCTTGCGAGAGTAGTACGCGTGCATTGCATCTGTAGTTTTTTGGGGATGAGGCTGGGAGCCCGACACTCGAATGACATGCGACAAGGGGAGGTAAACACCACCAAAAGGCTATTGCTTCGGAAGATAGAGGCTCCTACTCAGGGTAATCTTCGGGAGCTGTTGGTGATGTTTAGGTAGAATATGATAGAGTGACAAAAAAAAAACCGCTCGCATGATGCCGTGTGCACAATGAAGGAAAACTCCTGCAGCGGCCTACGCGTTGAACAATTTTTCCCTCGCCGTCCGACATGCCACCGAGCTTTTTTGTTCGTTTGATTTTCTTCACAACCCTAAAGGCTCCAATAGTTTGCATATTAGCGTTTCCTGCAAAAAAAAGAAATAATAACGCATATTTCGCACACTTCGCGTAAGGCTTAATAGAATCCTAGAGAGGGAAAGTATTCTGAGCATTTGGAGTATATCTTAAAAAAAGAAAAAAAATGATTGTTGGAAAATATTCATATATTGCGAAAAATTATATCGACAAGAGTTCAAAACAACGATATACTTATCATTATTCTGCTCGATCATCTCAATCAGCCAATAAGTGTTGTTCTGTTTAGTGAAAACATCTATTTTTTTGAGCGGGAAATTTTTAACTGCTCAGTTTTGTAGCCGAAGTCACGAGAAAGCCAATTATGTATCTCACTGTTTTGTACAATTTGTTTTACTGGAAAAGAATGTTTGTTTATACACTGGATGTTTTTTATATTTCCTTACACAGAGTTAGAAAAATGTTTAGAAAAGCTGCGAAAATGTATATACAGAGGAATGCTGCGACCTTTATGCACATTTTGCGAATTGTCTTTTTCTTTATTTTTTTCCAGGGAAATCGTATATGTGTTGATTTGAAAATTTCATGAAAATCGAAAAAATATCACACGCTGTTTAGTGAGAATAGAAAATGAGTTATCGGTGCTGGCCTGAACTGGAAGTGAAGTTGCATTAGTGTTGCATATTTGAATGGGCGTGAAACGCGAGAATACCCGCGCAGCGCATGGAATAGAAAAACCATACGTATACACGAACCAGATAGATTCATTTTTGACATCTTCAGACGCTGTCTCATGTGTGTGACTTGAAGCGTAACGTATCCGTTTTCGATCGCCTACAAAATTGTGCATTATCGGACAGTTTTTATAGGCTACGTCTAAAAAGAAGCGGCGTTAACATAAAATGGAAAAATAATGAACTTACTGCATGAGTTCTCTAAATTATCATAAGCCTGAATCGTTCGTTTGTGGCAAGTTCTATCTGAAAGAAACAATAAATTAAGCTAAATTCTCATTGAAGTTTCACGATGGTGTGAGTGGGTGCGCATCAAAAGTGATGAAAAGAAGGAGCCTGCCAAAAGTCATTTATGCGTTAAGCTTATTTCACAATCGTAATAAAGTATTCCACCATTACTCAACAGATAAAATGAAGGACGGCAATTTTTTGTTGCATTTCGGGTACTTTTGAACCAACATTAAATTCATACTTGTCAGATAAGTTCATTATGCACTTTTTTTTAATATCTTGTGGACGCGTGCAAAAGTGCAAAAGGCAAATAAGAACCTCTACTTCTGTTTTTTAAGTAGCGCTCCCGGCTGCTGAAATTGTGCACATTCCAACGCTGCCGGTGATAGCAGGAATACGCTTAAGCACGTGCGGAATTTCGACGTGAAAAATGGGCTCGCAAAGAGAACAACTGAAATTTGCATATTATTATTCTTTGACAAACCAAGCGTGGAGGGAGCTTTGGAGCCTATAGTTCTTCAATTCACGTGCAAATGCATTAACACAAAAATTGGAATTGTGCAACGGTGCAGCAGCTCTAATAATGTGATGGATGTCTTATGGTAGCCCTGATGCATGCCAAACAACGTTTTTTTGCAGTGCTTTTAAAGAACGGTATGCATTTCGTTCTTCTCTTTTGGAAAAATGCGTGACGCTTTTGGCACAAGTTTCATTGATAAGACAGGTATATCTAAACAATCTCCGGACTTCAGGCAGTTTAAGGCTTTTACTTCGCGTGTCAGAAGTATGCACGGCTTTGAGGTGAGGCTGACAACGTCATAGCCCGAAACTCCCTCAAGCTGTCACACCGCAGAGCAAAAACCGGCTACTCGCACGCTATAGTATACAAAGACGTAGCTGCGGCTGTACATTTGCATTTTATCAATAAGTGTTTCGCGGGTTTGTAAATAATGAAACTTCTGCGCCGTGTTTGATCGAGAAGGAGAGTGCTATTGGGCCTGGATTTTATGCGGCACCTAATCGTTATTCCTAGTTATTTATATTTCAAATTATAAAAAAACTAGAAATATCATATTTCCAGTTATCAAGTAGAAGAATAAGGATGGAGGTGGATAAAATTCGGCAAGCATTCTCAAATCTTGAATGATAATCTACCAATAACACTCAAAAGCAAGGTACACAACAGCTGCATCTTGCCGGTACTTACCTACGGAGCAGAAGTAATGAGGCCTACAAAGGGGGTGCAGCATGCATTGAGGACGACGCAGCAAGCGATGGAAAGGAAAATGATAGATGTAACCTTAAGAGACAAGAAGAGAGCAGAGTGGGTCAGGGAACAAACCGGGGTTAAGGATATTGTAGTTGAAATCAAGAAAAAATAGACATGCGTGGGGCAAGGAGACTGTAGGTAGGATAACCGCTGGTCATTAAGGGTAATTGACTGGAGTTTCAGAGAAAGCAAACGCACGAAGGGGAGCCAGATAGTTAGGTGGCTCGATCAGATTAAAAAGCCCGCATGTATAACGTGGCAGCAGTAACCACAAGACCGGGTTTATTGGCAGATCATGGGAGAGGCCTTTGCACTGCAGTGGTCGTATAGTCAGGCTGACGATAATAATGGATCACTATTTCTTTCATACAGAAAGTAAGGTCTACCTTTCAAATAAAGCAAACTATGAATATGCGTTGTAGAGTTTATTTGCATGAGGCTCAGAGCGAAACACTCTAGGAATATTTACGTGCTTGGCAGCACACACTCATGGTTACGGGGGAAAAATATCGCGAATGGATCTGTATGAATAGCAGTCAAAGCATGCGATCAGCTAGCTCAGCTAACTAGGTTATTCTCAGCTGATGCTTTGTATAAGCAGACAATTTATTACCACTGCCATAATTGCTTGAACAAACAGCAAAACGTATACTTGTTGTTGCGTCATCACATGCTTATGATTGACCAACCCACGCATTGCGTTAATGCTGAGTCCCGCACCGTGCCAACATCATCACATATCGCTATGGGCTTGCTTTTGTCCCTATTGTCCCTGATCAATAACTATAAATACCATGAACGCTTTCGAGCTCCGCAGCACGTCTTATTTGTATATCTTCATTATTTTTTTTTGTCGAGCAAACATCAAGCAATCTCATCAAACAATCACATAAAAATCGCAAGCAGCGTGTCTTTTTGGCGAACTTAACATTCATATTTCATTCGGCATGGAGAGACACTTACAGCTCACAGATCACACGCGGTTCGTTTGACTGCCTCACCATGCCAGTGCGTGTTTCGGCTGTGGAGTTATCTGCTTCTATCACAGCATAATAATTTAGAGCGCTATGCGTGAGACGAGGTTTTATAGACGGGCAATTTTTACAATAGTGTGTGCACAGTCGTTTTTCGGTCCGCTTTCAGTCGGTTACCTCATTTTTAGTGCCTTCCATAGTTGGTGACAGCTATAAAGATAAAACGTAAAGTGTACCACTATCCATTCGTGTTATGAGCGTTCAACTGTTTGTAGTGCTGCCCTAGGCTATTGCGTAATAATTAGGACATACCAATACAAAGTTCAACTTTTATCTACACGTGCAGAGATTCATCATCCTCGCTGGTCGTTATTCGATGCAGTTGAAGTTTGTGATTGTGTCGCGTTTGTTGTACGGTGAAGCGGCAGCAGCTCGGAGTGTTTTGCAATGCTTTATTGTGTTGCGTCGTTTCCACTGCGTGAAGTAGAAGCATATGTAAGGAAGCATGAGAAATATGGGCAATGTGGCCTCGTAGGCAGAGCCTATATCTACTTTTAGGCAGCCATCGACTATAATAATATATGCCTCTGTTACAACGATTTCACGTGGTTGTTGCGGTAAAAAATTAACCAGATAGCTGAAGACAAAATATATACTAGATGAGCAGATGTACAGAAAAAAATTACAATCAAAGCGCAAACAAAAAGCATTCGTGGTACAATTGCAGCAGAGAGCAAGACATCTGTCAGCTGATTGTCGCTTATGCTGTCTGTATTTTTCTTTCACTATTAACTGATGTGCAAGCACTATAAAGTGTGTTTAGTAATATGGTAAAACAGTGAAACTACAAGCTCGCTGGTCACATCAAGCGAAAAAAAAGGAATCATAGTTCCGAAAATGTCTTGCTTGTGGAGAAAGAAAATTCAGCTGTTCAAAGGAAGATTGTCTTTTTGATGTGGTGAAATATGAATTTACAGTGATTGTCACTGGAAGAACATATTTTCATTACACTCACACAATCTTTCCGCTGCCAGCTAAAACAAGATGCTGTAATTCAGTCGTCGTTTGCGAGGACTGCATGTATTATGTCACCACAGTTTCCGTATGCATTACGGAATTAAACTTCGTAATTTTAAGGTATTATGAACAAACATTTTGTAATTTTTATAGCTTTGGCGTTGCGATGTAGAATTAAGTGTCTGAATAATTAACGAGTGCTCGCATGCCCGAGACAACTTGAGGAGAGCAAAAAAAAAAATATGCTTGCAGCTGGAAAATGATAAAGTTGAAAACAAAAACGCACAATGAAGCTAATCCATAATGGGTATTGTGCGTGTAAGCACATGAAAAGTTGGCAGGCATAAGCACTCAGTAATTGCTACGTGTGTACATGTACACGGGCTGGCTGCCACCAATTGTGTAATAATAAAAAAAATTATGAGTGGTCAACAAGCAAATAGGTTTGTTTAATGGTCACACAGCCCGTGATTGTTTCCTGTGTAGAGAAGTGCATCTTTAAAATGAAGCAGCACCCCGTATTGTGAGTAGTGAAGCAATGAGAAAAGCACCACTCTGTCTATACGAAGAAAGCCTAGGGCTTGACCCAAAAAAACTATTTATACAGCTTGAAGGCTAAAAAAAATACGAGACCAAGTAACTCAGTATTGCGCAGTTTAAATATGGACACTCTCAATGTAGATGTGCGATAAAAAGAGTGACTCTGGGGTTCTGAACCACTTATATACAAATATATCGTTTAACTCCTTTCGTTCAAGCCCCTGACACAGGGTACACTTAGAACACTCCAGTAATTAGGCCAGTATCTTAATTCCTTGTCGGCCAACGCTGTTTCACTTAATCGATAACACATCTCACTAGGAGGCTATGCTTATCGAAGCAGCCTGCTTAAAATTGCTCTATCAGCATAGTCTGCTGTTTATTTTTATCTTTCTTGGTCTGATTAGCTCATATGATAGGCTAATGAGGTTTTGATCACGGCATGTGGAGCAAGACCACTGAAGCATTGGGTAATTGCGAGGCAAGCTCATCATACATGCGTAATTTCGAATCGTGTTTCTTCAGTCTAATTAGTGCTTAGAAGAACTGTGAAAAAATAATTTATAGATGCACAAAACACAAGTTCCTGCCGAACCACCCTATTACAGATGTCTCTATTGTTGTCCAGTATTGCCTGTTTTTTTCTATTTTCGTAATGCTAACTTTGAAATATAGACATTTGAATTTCTTACCTACTGGCAATGACCAGCCTTCAGATGATACCAGAGACAAGTCGATACGTTTCACTAGAGGATGTTGTATCTTAATTTTCCCAATTAACGACTCCAACTGAGTGATTGCCGCCTGGCAGCTGCGTTCGGAAACGGCGCTAATAGGTTCAACTTCGAGAGCAGATAGGTTATCACGTTGCGCGCGTTGAGAAGCGACCGCAGAGGTGCTTCAATTTCACCACGCAGCACGCGTGAGCCTGAAACATAAGACAGCGAAGTGCAAAGACCACTGCTGTGTGCCTTATTGCGTGGCATCGTGGTGCAAAGATGGCAACGTAACGTTCTATCACTTCCCGAAAGATGCAGACGAAGAGTGATGGAGAACGGCGTTGACATCAGAAAGTTGCGGATTAGAAAGAAGGTAACAAACACTATGGTAGTTTGTTCTAATCAGTTGGCTGACGAAAACATAATTCTCGTCAGTGAGTACATCATTATTTAGAGTGTATTTAGAGGTTGGTTTTGTTTATGTTAGCAAGCGCTTTAGGACATTTGTGGCGTTGCGTGTGTAAGTGTATTCTTCGCATATGCTGGTTTTCTGCGCAAGTCGTTGTGCTACCCACTATCAAGTTAAGTTGCAGTGATCCTACTCCTTGCGACCATTTTGATTGATTTGATTGATTGATATGTGGGGTGTAACGTCCGAAAACCGCTTATGGTTATGAGAGACGCCGTATGGAGGCCTCCGGAAATTTTGACCACCTGGGGTTCTTCAAAGCGCATCAAAATGTGAGCACACGGGCCTACAGCATTTTCACATTCATCGGAAATGCAGCCGCCGCAGCCGGGATTCAATCCCACGACCTGCGGGTCAGCAGCGGCATACCTTAGCTACTAGACCACCGTAGAGGGGCCCCCCCTAACAACTTCAGTTTCGCATGTGTGTATATACACGCACACAAACGCGCGCGAGAAGGTCGCCCGTGCGTAGCGTGGGTATATATGTATGTTTATGTGCAAATATCTCACGCCCGCGCATTCGTAGCGTGCGTAGTGTGCGTGCATATATCAGCTTTGAATATCAACTACTGCCAACACCAACAAGACAGTATTCGGAAGCACGAAGCCTCATTCACTAGAAACCTAATAACATGGATCAGCGAATGCTAAGAAAGTACTCCTATTACAACCGAAACTACAATTTGTCTTATCTCAAAATACACTGGCCCAGGTATAGCTCTGTTCTGTAATCAAGTGAACGGCGTCTGTGTATTCATCTTTTGACGGGACAACTGAACTCCCAGGGATACATGCAATTGGCTTCACTATTCACAGCGTAGCTACCCCGTAAACTATTAAAGCCTTGCTTGTGGCTGTGTAGTGACGCAGCGCAAAAGTGCTAGAACCTTTTGGAGCTCGCTCGAAAGCTTTTTCCACTTGAAGTAAATCTGATGAAATGTGATGTTTGCGTGCAAAGCTCAACTTATTTTTGCTGTTTAGCTAGTGAAATTTTTAAGCCAATGTGAATGTGGTACTCCACGGCCAGCCGCCTTTCACCTTCGACGAAGGAACGTGGCCCGACGCCACGATGAAGAAACTTGAGCACAGCGTCAAGCAAAAGTTCTGCGTTGACCCTTGGGAGTAGCCATCTTTGTTTTTTTTTACCAGCGTTGCTAGCACACGGAGCATTTTATGGACTTGCGAATAGTCTTCATATACCATGACATGTCCTTTGCCATTTCGTGTTTCAGGAGCTTGTTCTGTGTATGCGGTTATTTACAGACACGTTCCTAATTTAACAGTTTTCAGATTTGTAGTTGGCTATATAGTTACCTGACTACAGTTCTTCCTAGATACTGATGTGCCCTTCATTATCAAGGGAACCTTAAAATTGATTCTTAAAAAAATATTTAGATAGGCTTGAGTATTAGCTGTAGTATACATATACGTGCCCTGAATATATGCAGAGCTTTCGTGCCGTTCCTATCTCAATATCTTTAACACCTCCTAGCTTTTGTGATTATAAAATAATTTGGGATTGCATACAGCTCGATTTTCCAGCTCAAGTTTCTTCATAGATAAACATACGTCGACGACAAAAAAACTTCCAATCTGTCTATTCTAAGGACATTGTTAGCTTTTCATTTACTCCTGCATTTAACCAGTGCACTTGCAGTGGGTAAATAAACTAATATGATTAGCGCTAATGCTTCAGGAATTTCCAAAAGCATACCTTTATGTAAGTGTTCTATCACGTATATCCAGGCTGCAGTGTTCATTACTATCAATATTTTGGAGACAAAGGCATGCATGTGCTTAAAAAGGCATTCGGCACTCACGCTATGGTAGCCTTGGATATTCATTGCTTAGTGAAGTATAGCATATTGTGGGCAAAACCACTTCATTGAGAGCTCCCCAATTAAAGAACCCCAGGTGGTCTAAATTTCCGGAGCCCTCCACTACGGCGTCTCTCATAATCATATGATGGTTTTGGGACGTTAAACCCCACATATCAATCAATGAGAGCTCCCCAATGCGTGCGAGGTTACGAAGTACAAATTAATGTGCCGCAGTTACATAGCCAATCACAATGCGGCCAAATTTGGCAAGCTTAAACTGATTCTGAAAACTCGGAGGACACTTGAGCTTCGTCTTTGCTTCTAGGATACGACAGTGCAGGCGGTTACCACGCGCGTTACCGTCTCAATCGATAGCCATCCATTCTATGATGTCTACTGCAAATGCAATCGTTATTTGCCCACTGCGTCATAACTGCCCTCTTTGATAACCGGCGAAGGGCTTGCTACGCGTCCGTAAGATAACACGTGAATGTATGTTTGAGCGCTTCGCAATGGGTGAGCCGTTAAAGCAACTACTCGTTGCGGCTTTCACGTTATTTGGCATTCGGTGCGATTCGACGTTTCAGCCACACAATATTCCGCGCGTGAAGGAACCTGATTATTCTACAAGTCATGCAGAGTGATTTCTTTTTTCTTTCATTCAGAATCACGTTCCAGCAGCGGCGAGGCTCTGAGGTAAACCGTAAGTCACGCGGATGGATTTGGTTTCGATGCTCATTCAGATGAAAAGTTTCTTTTTTTTGCAAGTTTCTAATATAGTTGTTATAATACGTAAGTTTAGCGATGTGACTGAGTGTTACGTGATATTTCATGTTTATAGTCGCGTGACTGGGTACTACGCGACATTATGTGATTTCAAACGCGTAACTGTAGTTTTATGATGATGTCACGTGCTTTAGATTAATGGCAGGCGTAAAATGACTGCAGTGTCTTTAAAAAAAACAATATTCGCACCTTTCCGCTGTAGTGAAGTAAATCTCGTATTTCTTTTTTAGGAGAAAATGTTTTGCGGTTTAGCGGCAAATGAAATAATGCAGCATATAAGACATAGTCGTTGAAGGAACAGTACATTGAACTTCAGCGAAATTGCATCAAAATAAAACTTAGTGCTGCGCAAACTACACTTTCTCTATGAAACGTATTAAGTAGTCACAGATGAAATTATCACTGAGATCATGCACAATTAGTAACATTATTTCTCTATTTTTTTACAAAACAATTTTTACATTTTAACCAGTGGCTTACAGCAGCTTTTCGCCTTACTTATAAGCACACTTATTGATTCCACTGCCAAACATGCTAACAAATACTTTTGTATTGCGAAGGTAAAGCCCCATGAAATCGATTTAATAAATTGGTTAAAGAAGTGGCCACAATCACAATTTTGTTTGTAAAATTTACAAGATGGCGATCCATAGCTTTTCCCTCAACAACTTTGATGAAATGACTAGCTTCTTGATCAGTGGCCAGGTACATCTCTTTATTATAGAATAGCAGAAAAGGTTGCGAAATGTTATATTCCTATAGATGGTTTTATGAAGCTTGGATAATAAAGGTTTGTGACCTGGAAATCAACAAGAAAAGCTGGCTGTCCGAATAAATCAATATTGCGCTCGCAGGAATCGATCGCTAGCACCACTAAGAAGCAACCGCGCCGGGGAGCTTCGGTTCAATGCACAGGAGCATCCTAGTATATATACAAGTACACATGTCATTGGTCCTATTTCCTGTCCTAGCTGGGGCTGTTTGCGCAGCGATTGATCTGGTCGAACATATCTACTCGACCAGAAAAATGGGGAGATAATGTCTTTTTCCGGTCAGCTGAGCTGTTTGGTGCACCTGTACAACTTCAACATCTTCTGTTTTTTTTTTCTTAGCGTCCAGTATAGTCATACATAAGTCTTAATCATAATATGAATAATAAGAACCATATCTGTTGTTATGTACTAAAACCATGATATAGTTATGAGAGAAGCCGTAGTGGAGGGCTTCAAAATTTCAACCATCTGGTGTTCTCTAACGTGCATTGACATCGCATAGTAGAGAAGCCTCACCCATTTTGCCTTCGTGAAGATGCGATTCTGCTAAAAGTAACCCACACGCCTTCCAAATAACATCATTGTTAGGAGGTCTTTCAAGCCGTACGATTGTACGTCAGAGTGAGTTGGGCTAACATTGCTGAATTCTCGGCTGTGACTTTCCGCTGAAGTGCTCCTAAAATCATTTAAGCGGCTCTGATCAAATAAAAATATATATGTGACAACCCCATGCTGCCACAACTACTTCGCACCATATTTGCATTAGTTTTGTACGTGGACGTGACGCAGGGTTGGAGGGAGACAAGGAGGAAGAAGAGGTTAGAAATAAAGAAGATGGCTGACACCCCAGCCTAGTACTGTATATTATTACAAATTGGCGCAGCCGCGTATACTTTCTGTGCGCACATTCAAGATGTGGGTGGACTTCAGCATTGGAGCAAATCAACGCGGTGGCATCCGGATCTTGACCGCAACGCCTCAAGATGAAGAGGAACTAGCTCTTCCGGAAGCAGTGAGCACTGACGCATTTGTTTCCTATCTAAGCACTAAAATGAAGCTCACTCCAGACCAGTTACTTGCTAAAAGAACCGTGAGGGTCAACATGATTCTTCAGGATTATGAGAATTTCGTGCTGACTTCAGTAAGAAACGACGCGAAGCCTGCTACCGCTGCTTCACCCGACAGTTCCGTCGAGCTGATCAACAAGTTTCTTGAACTGCGCCAAGAACAGAATAGGCAGCAAAATGATTTAATGCGCTTGCTTGTAAACGCGACGGAAAGATTAAGCAGACCGAGTCGCGAACAAGTGAAGCCAGACATTTTTGACGGAGAGTCTAGTAGTCCCGAGTCCTGGCTCACGTTTTACGAGTATGCATGCAATGAGAACTACTAGCACAGCGACGAAGATAAAGTGAAAAACATGCGACTATTCCTATCGGGCATAGCAAAGAGTTGGTACGAATGGCGTCTCAACGCTCACAGCAACAAACCATGGATAGAGTGGAAAGCAAGCTTTCTGAGCTCCTTCAGCGAGAACAAGGTATTGCTATGGGACAAAGAAATCACGTTCAAATACAGGTCTGGATCTGCACTCAGCTATTTTTATGAGAAAAGGCGCTTGCTACTGCTGGCGGACTCATGTTTGCCTGAGACGTCTGTGGTTCCGCTTATCATTCATGGTTTAAGTGCGGACCTCCAGAAGCAAATACAAATGCGAGAACCCAAGACGGTCGAAGAACTTCTGCAGGGAATGCGAAACCTCTACCTCTAAGACCTAGGAACCCAGCGTCAACCCATGACACCGGCTGCAAGAAATACCGGGGCCACACGAGCTGAGGAACGACGCCCGCTTGCAAGCTGGAGACCTACTGCAACACCCGTATCTTTTTTGACCGCCCCAGGAGGCTCAGACCATGGCGAAGAGTTAGATGACGTAACAAAAAACTAAATGGAGAGGGTCTCGGCTTCCATCTGACGACATCAAGAGAAGCTGTTTATTTGTCTCATACAAGTCTAATGTACATATCTGTTTTTGTGGATGGAAGAGAACGGAATGCGTTAGTTGACAGCGGAGCAAGCGTCATGGTTATTAACGCAAATATGGTTGAGAGGGCGAAAGTAAAAGAGGGAAGACCAGTAGAAGTACACGGATACGATGGAAGACGAGATGTCCACGATAAATGGACTTGTATAACCATATCGTGTCCCGGCAGCACTGGCACTGCGCAAGCACTGGTACTCGACGGAGTTCCGTATGAACTACTGCTTTCACGTCCAGTCATCAGTGCACTTCGCCTTAATATCTACTGGACAGGCGAAATTACCACAGAAGAAAAGCGCCGCGCTGTCAACTCTGCAGTTTCGCCTTCAAGGACTCCGCGGAATCATCGTCAGGTGAAGATGTTAGGACGCTTTACCCGCAATTGCTGTGCCTGAAAGGATATCCTACAGCAACTACGAAGTTTGAGGTTCCATTCCAGCTCAGTGATACGACGGTGGTGAGAAAAAAGCCCTATAATATGTCACGAGAGAAGAAAGTGTGGCTTCAGAACGAGATTCAAAAGATGTTGGATGCGCAGATTATCCGTCCATCCACGTCTACGTTCGCTTAACCCATCACCATTGCACCAAAGGAATATGGAAGTCTTCGACTCTGCACGGACTACAGACAAATTAATAAGCAGACTGAGCTTTTTCTGTTTCCTATGCCACGTATAGACTCTATCATAGATGACACGGGTGGCTGCAGAGTTTTCTCGCGCATTGACCTATGTAAAGGATTTTGGCAAGTTCTAATTTCTGAAAAGTACAAGAAATATTCTGCCTTCATTACGCCCATTAACATCTATGAGTATAACCGACTTCCATTTGGATGGAAGTACTCACCCGCTTGGTTCCAGAAAATGATGAACAACGTCTTGCGACCGTTTATCGGGAAGTTTTGTAACGTCTACACAGACGATATAATAGTATACTCCCACAAAGAGGAAGAGCACTCAAACCATCTGGCTAGTGTACTTCAAGCACTTTGTGACGCCGAGCTCAAAATTAATGACAAGAAGAGTGAGTTTTTCCAAGGTAAAGTGGTGTTTCTTGGAAGAGTATTTGACGGCCAAACCAAGACAACGAAACAAGTATCAGTTGAACGAATCGCAAAAATGCAGAAGCCATATGACTTGCACTCTTTGCGGGTATTTCTGGGTCTTGCAGGGCATTTCCGGCCATTCATTAGAGATTATGCGACCAAAACCAAATGCCTTACAGAAATGACTAAGAAGAATGTGCCATTTCAGTGGACAGCAGAGTGTGAATCTGTTTATCACAGCCTTGTGACTATTATTTCATCGGATCCGGTCCTGACTCTTCCAGACTTCAAGTTGCCCTTTGAACTGAACACAGATGCTTCTTATTATGGCACAGGCGCCATGCTTTACCAGAGAGATACCGACTCTCCACGGAGCCGTCAACAGAGGGTCGTCGGGTACTATTCGTACACATTTTCGAAAACTCAACTGAACTACACGACTACAGAGAAGGAAGCCTTGGCAGTCCTAATGGCCGTACGCTATTTTAGACCTTACCTGGATGGCAGGAGCTTCAAGCTCTTTACGGATCACCAAGCCTTAACGTATATACTTAACCTCGCCGAGCCTCGAGGAAAAATTGCTAGGTGGGTGAGTGAACTCCAGCAGTTTACTTTCATGGTCCAGCCACAGGCCTGGAGAACACCTCAAGGACGCAGATGCGCTTTCAAGACTTGCGGTAGTTCCTGATCATAAAAATGTCAACGCAACATTGTTGTGGGAGGGAACTGAAGAACTTAAGTTCCATAACGGAAAGTTCACAGTTCCAGGAACAATGGTGCCTCGAATTTTGGAGCTCTATCACGACTCCCCGCACTCAGGTGGACATGATGGCTTTTGGAGGACATATCACAAGATTCGTCAGCGTTTCCAGTGGAAACACATGAAAGAGGACGTTCAAAGGTGTGCTCAGTCTTGTCATCAATGTCAAGTTCACAAGGCCAAGTACCTTCAGAGAACAGACGAGATGGTTTTGCTTCAACGTTCCGACGAACCATTTGAAGTCATTCATCTGGATTTCGCAGAGCTCAAGAAGAAGGCTGCAGGAGTAAGAAGAACGCAGTCTTTCCTAGTGGCAATAGACCAGTGCACAAGAATAGTGGCTGCACGGCCGGGAAGGAAAGACGCAAATAGTGTGATCACTCTTTTGAGTCGGGAGATGTTCAAAAATACGAAAATAGTAATATCAGACAATGGGCCAGCGTTTCTCAGTCAGCGTTTGCAAGATTGGGCGAAGGAACGAGGAGTTGTATTGCGACGCTGCGCTCCGTACCATCCTGCAGGAAATGGCATGGCTGAAAGAATCATTCGGGATTTGAAGCAGTTCATTGCAATGTATCCAGGTTTTCAGGGTGGATGGAAGTGCTGCTTGGAGGCAGCTGTCGCTCATCACAATCGGTCGCACACTGCGAGTATCGGCTGTAGTCCATATTTTGCAGCTTTCGGAAAGGTACCAGTGCTTCCTGCTGATCAAGAACTTTGCATTGCAGACCACCTGCAATTGTGCGAAAAACGAAACCCTTCGGAAGCCTACCAGCGATACCGGGAAAGTATGAAGAGGAACTTTGACCGTCGCCACAACACGCGGATACCTCAGATACAACTGAACGATCTGGTGCTTGTCAGAAAAGGCCTTCCCGGCACAAAGCAGGTGTACATGGGACCTTATCGCGTGGTGCAGATCGCAGTGCAACATGGCGTTCTCAAAAGGGTCGGTTACACCAACGATGATGGTGTGCTGGAGTTTGCGACCATTGGAAACGTTTTCAAGTATCACCACAGGAGGGATGAGTCTTCAAAGAGGGAGAGTGTACATGGACGTCAGGCAGGGTTGGAGGGAGACGAGGAGGAAGAAGATGTTAGAAATAAAGAAGATGGCTGACACCCCAGCCTAGTACTGTGTATTATTACAAGTTTAATATGTGCTTTTTTTACCTTTGCCATAAATTTAATGAAGCTTAGAAGTAAAAAGCGCCCTATGTAAGGTAAATTCATCGGAAATAAAGAAATACTACTAAACATTTCAGCAACAGACAGCACGTAAAGCGTTAAAAAACAGGCAAATATTTTAGCACTCATTTTTGCACCATAAATGTGGTTGTTATGATGTATATCGGCGTCTCACTAAGCCATACCAGCATATTTTTGCTATGGTATTCGTTCTCACTACACACATTATGTCACATTTATGATTCCAATGCTAACAGGTTTTAATCACTTTAGCGCGAGAAATATTAAAACCTTTGTACAGCCACCTACCACAACCATTGGCTACATATCTCTTCCCGTGACCTGGCGCTCTTTGGCCATCCAATGACCCTTGCGCTATAGAACACCATACATTATCATCATCGCACGGTTTCAGCCTTGAGTGCGCAATGCTAAATGGGTTTTGGTGCATGGTTCCAAGGTTGGCGTACATGCATTTCCCTGGCGATGCTCGCAAAGGAGGTAGGGGGCCATGTGTTGTGGTTTAGACACTTCTAAACACGCATTTTATTTCTTAAATAAATTTGTAAAAGCTACTACATGAGCTGCAGCATACTATCACATTAGGAAACTAACAAATAAAATTAAATCGAGGGGCATAATGTACATCTCGACGTTGGACGAGATTTTAACACACGGAATGGCACCACACAGTGGTACCTCTACTATCTGGAATAGCAAATTCACTATGCGCATAACCTAAGACTGCTCTAAGGGTGTGAAATATTAAACAAAACCATTCTGCGAGCACCAAAAAAATCTAAATACGCTTATATTGCGCACAAGGTAATTGATTGATTGATATGTGGGGTTTAACGTCCCAAAACCACTCTATGATTATGAGAGACGCCGTAGTGGAGGGCTCCGGAAATTTAGACCACCTGGGGTTCTTTAACGTGCACCCAAATCTGAGCACACGGGCCTACACATTTCCGCCTCCATCGGAAATGCAGCCGCCGCAGCCGGGATTCGAACCCGCGCCCTGCGGGTCAGCAGCCGAGTGCCTTAGCCACTAGACCACCGCGGCGGGGCATAAGGTAATGAGCACGGCGTCGTCACAATCCACTATACTATTTTATTACAACATTTAAATATTATCAAATGAAATGAAATGAAATCAAATTTATTCACCTTTCGAAGAAATGAAAGATAAGAGCTGCCCCAAAAAGCTTTTACAGGGAGTAGCTTGACTAGGCGACAGCCCCTCTTGGGTAGGACAGCAGCATAGACAGAGTGAACCACGGCATGAGAAAGAACCTGTGCTTCATCAACGTAATCACCTCTATGCTTGCGTTTTCATTGTCTTGTTTATTTCCCCCTTAACCGTACCTAGGTAGCAGTTAAACTTATTACACAATAAGGCAAGTAGTTCTTACATGTACAGAGCCACACTGGACAGATTTGCCGCAACCCAATTTCAAGAGAGATCATGCCGTTAGGAATCTGTAACACTTATCGTACAACCACTATAACACTTGTTTTCAGTACAGGTGCCCAGAAGAGTAACCCAGGAGATGAAAATGCACCCCAAGTGAGTTGCTGTCATCATGGTTCAGTTTTGCTCCACAAAAAGAACATTTCAAACGTGTCATTATTTATTTAAATACATTTCCTGGAAAAAACGTCGCCTAACATGTCGGTAGTGCATTTTCACGCTGCGTTGATTCGCTGAAATTGCCGTTGTACTGTGTTCGTTCAGAAAGTAGCTTGGAAAACTGCCAGTTCAAAATGGCGGCCTAAGGATCACAAAGCGTGCCGCTAAAATTGATTTCACCACTCAAATGGTAATGATTTTTCTAATCACTATACTTCCTACATTTCTTGCATCTCTTACTGCCCGCAATGCACAGGTAATTTAGGGAGAACGTCTAATAATCTTAGCAGGTGCCTACGCACAAATGAGGTAGATTAGGCTGCTTCGATCTGCAATCGTGTACGTCTGAATCATTAGTTATAGTTGTGCTTAACACCTTCGATTCTCCTTACTGCGAATGTTCCTTCCATTTTGAGAAAATTAGATCAATTTGTGTGTCGCGACGTGATTGAAACAAATGAAATAAACGCACACAGGCATGTACCTGCGCATCGACACAGCCTTATTTTAGATACACTGATTTCGCCTTTTTTTTCTTTCAGTTGAGTTCATTGTACTTGCTCCAAGTTGCTGGCAAGACAAAGGTGGCATTTGATCCGAGTGGAACATGGCGACAACAATGGTTCAGTAAACAGATGAACCTTAATGTGATATTTCGAATATTTCGTTGTCTTGAAAAAAAAAAACGTGTGTTGCCTTCAGTCAGGCAGCAGTAAACGGCAAGCATAAATATAGAGTTGAATGGTATTTACATTTATTTTGAGTCTCGTAGAAAAAAAAACGGCAAAGTCGTGTTTGTGCTATTTTTTATTATCAATTCGCAGCTTCTGAAATCCAGAGACTCCACTTGCGCTTTAATGTGACACCTCGCTACACGCTCGCCATTGCCCTGGGGCAAATGCAATGAAGAGGCAAGGTCCCAACGGTAGCCGCATCTTTGCGTTGACGCACTCGTGTGGTGCTACTGGTTAGCTGTCTCTGCCACGGCCACCTAAACCCGTAGTCAGTGAACGCATAAACAGTTGCATCCGGCCCCGCAGGCTAAAGGGCATTCTGTCTCCTGATCGTAAATTAGATCGAAACTGTAGCCGCGTTGTTGCGCTGTCAATCGACTGCTGTCAGTGTTTGCGCCCCATTAAAACGAATAGAAAAAAGTCGATCTTTGCCAACATCTGCTAAATTTCACAGCTGCGTTCTCTCCCGCAACCTTTGAAAATATGCAACGCGTAATCTCAACATCAGTGTCTGTGGCTGTGTTTTGTGATTATTGTAAATCCGTTCTTTTTGTTATTGTTAGATAATCGAACTGCTTAATACTGAAACTTTAAGTGAAACATGTAATTCAGGCTGCATGAACATCGCTTTTTCCTCCCCACAGAGACTGGTATAGAAACTTTCGTCTCCATTGCAAAAGTTGCGGTGGTGACCCAGATTTCAAATCACGGATCGTGATTAATTCGCAAAGGTGAAACACGAGAGAACGTGACAGCTGTGGGGCCTGCAAAATTAGGTAGCAGGGCAAACTCTCATGTGTGAGCCAACCCTGAGTTTTCTTCACAGTAGAAAACATTTTGCGCCTCTAGATAGCTGGTAAGCTTCGTGTTTAATTTTCTTTGGTGTTTTACACGTTTCACGCTCTGTACATTTAGGTGTGCAAGTTTGACATAGCTGAGATGGCTTTTACGCATGCCCTGCTGATTCATGTGGGGGAGTGCATGAAACTTTCAAGTAAACAATCAAGTATAAGTCCAACGCCACATTTGTCCAGTGTGACTGTTCTTTTCACTCTGTGTGTTTTTTCACTGGTTTCATCTTCCTGTATTATTTATTGAATTTACTTTTATGGATGTATATTATAGTGATAGTTATACAGAAACAGGTGCCTTCTTATTGATACATCCTCTTTTAGTGTAGATAAATATTATTACAATCACTAATATGCATAACCAACGTATAAAAGTACATAAGCATATTCTGAGAAGCTATAAAAAAGACCTTCAAAAGTATATGAATTTATTCACATAAAAAAAAAAGTGACATCAATGACCAAACTAAGGGCTTTATGAAATGCACTACAGAAAATCACTTGCCTCTCAATCTTCTTACTCAGTCCTTCAGGCCAGCATGGTCGTTATCCCTTTCATACCGAACTTCTTCCTTTTGCGCAGTTGCACTTGTGGGCCGTGTTTATAGGGTTGTGAGCTTCTCGATTGTCACCTTCTCGAGCCATCGCCAAGTAACGATGACAACAACTCCTTTATTTATAATTTATGTCAATAAAAAGCTTATCAATATTGAAGCTGATGTGTCGTAAACTATGGCAGTGGTCCCACTGGTGAAACTTTCTTAAAAAGACAAATTGGTTTCATTTAACTTCTTGATATATGATCATTGCTAATTATTATATTGGAAAATAATAATGTTTAGCAGTTCATGCTTTCAAAAAAGGCGGGGGGGGCATGTGCGCACAAAAATAAAGGCGTTGAATTAATCACACAGCTCGTTTTGTAATATATAAAAACAGCCATGGTTAGTTTTTGTTGTTGTTCCTCATATCAGAAGAAAATAGTGAAGGTGTGAATGTATTATTCTGTAAGAAATCTGTCCTTTTAACCATACTGGTAATCACTGGCATAACGTGCAGTATATGCCAACTACTCGAGAGATAATTTTTTCGTATTTAATTTATATTCACAGACCAGTCCCAATATTCATGAAAGAAGACACCAAGGAATTCAAGAGACGTAAGATGTTAAATAGGCTGTCCCTCAAAGCTAATATTTACGCTAGTGTATGTTTTGTTACGAGGTCTAAAAACAATTTTTGTAACATTCCGATTTAATCTGTTGGCCCTGAGCTAAGTAGATAGATTTTGTAACAATTGATTTGCTTTCAACTCAAGGTCGTCAATGTCTGGTCCAGAGAAGAATAGACTTGTGTCAAATAGATTGATAACTGTCAGGCGTTCAGGGCATGTTTACTGCGTCGTTTATGTACATATTAAACAAGAGTGGGCTGAGAATAAACTGTTGTGACCCTCCATGTGTAATGTTACCGAATTCAGACATCGCAACGTTAATTTTGGTGTAGCTCCCATCGTTCACCGGCCACAGCAGCGCAGGAGCAAATTTACTTCTCAAGCTTTTCTTCGCTACCTTATCTGCGGCGCGCAAGCATTTAAGAGCGACCCGTGGCGTACATGCATGCAGCAGACGAGGCGCTGCAGTCTACCAACAAAGCTGTAGTCACCGCTCACGTCCTTTCAGGCAAGTGTCCACTAGGGGCGGTGGTCGAGTACCGCTTGGCACCCACTTGTCAGTGTCAGCCATTGGTAGCAGCAGCCGTAGACGATGTTGGGTCTAGTTCGACAAGGCTATCGGCTTCGTGACAGGGGTATCGCCATGGGGAGCTGGCTTTTCGGTGGCGAGATTTCTTTGATGAGGAACTTTGATGAGCTCCAAGGCTGAAAACGGGCACGTGGAGATTGTTTTTCTAATCTACTAACGTCGTTGAAAAACTGCATTAAAATGCCGCCAACACTAGGGTTCATCTTCTTCTTCCCTATGTGCCCTGTTTCAGTACTCTGTACCATGTTAGGTGTTCCGGCTCCAGAAACTTCATCGACTATTTGTTAAGCTAACTCTTGCTATCTGCGTTTTTAATGGGTGGACTGCAAGTAGTGGGATTTACCCAAATTTTATTCACCCAAACTCGTTTTATAATATACCGTGACGACATAACACACGGTGACGACAATCGCCGTACCCCTGAGCTGCTTGGAAACCAAAAAAAACAATGCTGGTGGTTTTTCTTAGAATATTTAACAAAATCTGCGCATACACAAGTGAAAGTGATAACAAAAGAAAATAAGGTTTGGTTGCATTCCTGGTATTTCCAACTTTGTGTTTTTTTTTCTTGTGTTAGCGAGGAGCCGTTCCATTTTTGATGTGAAATACTCTGAATATAGGACGTCCCGCGTATACAAATTCGAAATGCTGAAATCATTTGCAGGAACAAGGCAACTTTCCAACCCATTGCGCTGCACCAACTTTCATTAAGGATGCCCGTGTGGCTACTGATTGTGTTCCAAATTATGTAATTAGAGCCCATGTTTCTAGATATCGTTCTCTATTCCTAGATCATCCGGTTATTTAGGCAATGTGTCGCGCTTTCAAAAGAACATACAGGACCATGTTGGGATTGTTCAGAATAGAAATGTTTGAGGCCTGCTCTTATTTATTTTCTCTTATTCAACGTCGAGCATTCACTCTGCGTGTGTAGGGTGCATGTGTTTTCCTTTTATGGTTTGTTTTCATCTGGGTTGCTCACCGTACAATGTAATTTGATAAAAAATTGCGAGCTTAGATAAATTGCAAAGTGCGTCATGGTCAAAGAAGCTCCAAACAGAGTGTTCGTCACATCAATATCAGAGAAACTCTCATCTGAATTTTCTTACTTCGTTCACTGATTAGGCGCAATATTTTGAAACCATACTTTCCGTAAACCAACCATAAAACACCAAACAAAGACTAGCTATAGACACCCATGCGCAATCAAGCGTTATTCTCGGCAGACGCATGTATTCCGTATTGCGGTGCTAGTTGGATGCTACCAGCGAACTGCACTGAAGAGTAGGAGAGGGTAGGAAGATAATAATTAAATAAAGATCGGTGAACAGCACAGTATGTGCACCCACAAGAATGCGATAATACTTTGTTTGGAATTTGGACACTGAAACACTTAAGCTTGAAATATTAAAAGATTAAGGTTTTCAAAGCGAAGCATTTCTTAGCAAACTTCGGCGACATTGATCATACCTATCTATCTATCTAGCCGCTTAGGTTTGGGTGCTCTCGTGGTCACCCGCTTAACCTGGCGTGAACCAAAATCAGCATGGGAGGGTAAGATAGTTTGACGAATATGATGCGCTGTTCAAGTCATGGATAATGTCACAATCCTGTTGCGTATGTCGTCAAACACTTCCCGCCAGACAGTGGCGCATACCCAGGGCGGCTATGCGCCACAGGTGACTGACACTTATTGTCTACTCAGCAACGACGAGAACATATAGGCAATTTTAATGCGTGAACCTTAAGCATTATTAGACATCGGTAGCGTCGACCCAGCGATGGTATAGAATAAATGTCTGTGTTAAGAAGAAACAGACATAGTCAGCGCTGACCCGCCGACAAATGCAAATAATAAAATTCAGGGTCCCAGCAGGAATTGAACCCAAGCATTGTGCGTGGCAGTCAAGCATTCTACCACGGAGCTACGCCAGGTCTCAGAACTGCTTTTCAAATAGACGATAATCATCGTGCAACGTCAGTAGTGGTTGCAATGCTGCCCACGCAATTTATTAATCATTACGTATGTACTCATTTATTACTACCATCACGTCGGGTTAACGACAATTGTGATTAGTTGCCATGCGCTGAAGTCGATTTATGTAGCAGTGTCCAGGGCCAGCATCTTCGCCAGCATCAACGATTCATATCAGATTCTGGTGTTGCTAATACGCATGTTCCAGTTGGCATCGTTACGCAAGTTCAAATAACTGGTTATATAAACATTTGCAACTTTTCCCCCTATGCCTGCGCATGCAACATTTGTACATGTATTTAGCGTCATTTCATGACGTGTCTCTCAATAACAAAAAATTTAACACGGTCCCCTTCCCTCCGCAGCTTCGCGTAACGTCGTTTTCCAGATACGTGGGATCAACCAAATTTTTTAATCTTCATGTGGCGAGCTATGAAGGACACAGAGCACAGCATCCTGTCGTCCCTTTTTTTATGATTGTGCTTCATAGTCAGCAATAAGCGTCGTCCTGCTTGTTCTCGCCCATTTTTTGGTCACCCTTGTTATAAGGAAATGCAAAGCATCCACAAGATGATGTGTATTCGAGAAATTATCACAGGTAGTGCTTCTTAGAAACGGCTACGTTAGAACATGTTGGGTGGCGAACACAAAACCGTTTATGCAAAGCAAGTATGGCTGGCAAAATTAGAGTTGGGTGGCTCGACCAAGCATATTCATTGGTAATAGTCAAGTCAAGTCAAGTTTATTAAATAGTTCAGTTGAGTTACATGGTTAGCGTTATTACAGCAGGAGGTCCCAAAGTTTCAGAGAAACTGACAGGGGGACCTCCTATGGCTACATGGATGGGGTAATTACAAAAAATACAGCAATAGTATACGGTCTTGTGAGTAATAATGAATAATCTTGATTAACAATAAAAACACGATCAATACACAGCATAATGGTAATACTCACTATTGAAAAATAACAAGGAAACAATCAAAAGCAAGTTAAGACAAAAAACAATATTAATGAACTCTACGTGACAAATGTAACACGTTTCATTATCAGTGTTATCAATTATACAATGGCAAATTGAAGTAGTAAAAAAGCACAGAACTGTGGAGAGCTATTAACAGTTAATTACACAAATCGGATGAGTTAAATGCCTAAAGGTTACAAAGTGCACCTCATAAGTATGCATAATTTAGATGCCAGTTAAGTGATCAAAACCGGATATCGATTCAAAAAATGTGCCATTGGGTGGAAAACTACTTCGAATAAATGTTAGCGAACGAAGAAAAAAACTGGGGCGATAAAAATAAAAAAAAAGAAATTCCGTCATCTTTAAGAAGTGATTGATGGTAGAGGAGCTTGCTCGGAAATAATCGGGAGAACCCGTAAATCCACCGTACAAGTTCTCTACTTTCATATAAAGACGTGGCACGTTGTTTTATGGGTCATCGTATGTACACCTATATATACACAAGACGTAATTATTTACATATCGGCGATATTATACAGAAGCATTAAATTGCTGATCAAAGCACTGAGGGACGCGTTTTTCTTTGAAGATTACGATTTTGTGATCGTTGAAGTATGTGGCGAGGAGTCTTGAAGTAGAGGTTGCAGTTGAAAGCTGGAGAAAGCAAAGTGGATACCGCTCGCGAGTCCAGGTTCTTTTCATGTATATCAGAAAGCAATTATCTCCTGTTGAAATATTAATACAATGACCAAAATGACTTGAAGTCCCAAGATACCTGTCATGATGGATCATTTAAATATTTCGTTTGGCACACTTCAGAAACATACAGCTGAAAGAGCTACCACTACAGAATTTGTTTCGCAAACATTCTTAAGTGCTGGTGTCCTCGCAGATTGTGATAAAAATTGGTATTGTTTGTAAGACAAAATAAGGGATTGAGGCAATTATAAAAATAATGAACTGTCTAGCCTAAGTAAAATTCTAACCGGAGCCTTCTGCGTGGCAAGCAGGTATTTCGTCGCGGAGACACTTCAGTGATTAGACCGGCTTCTTTAATGAAAGCAAAAAAAATCTCCACAAGAATTTTATTTACTGGGATGAGCCTTCTGACGACTGGGAAACAGCGCGGCATAGTTTCACCAGATGCGAGAACATGTGAATTACGGAACTTGTCGGTGGTTTAATGCTGCGCATCACTGAAGTGTGCAAAGGTGGTGGTACACTTGACACCCTACAGAATATTGTAATGTTTACTTTCCCAAATCGCATACGCAAAGACATACGGTGTAGTGAACACTGCGAAACTTTACACCCTCCAAAGCTCTCATCGGTTTTAGTAGTTATACAAACGTTTGTTTCCCTCTCTTGACTGAGGTGTTTGATTATAGTGCTCTTTTATTTCATGCCCTCTCACGTGTCTCTTGCCTCACCATATACTTGAGTAGACACAAGATTCCCGCAAATTCACGCTCATGTTTCTGTTAAATCAAATTGAAAAAAATCGGAAACAATTTTGGGTCACTAGTCTTCACGAGGAGAAGCAAGTCTACTAGAGACTACATATTGTAATCATATCATATCTTACCATAAAAGTGCCGCACAAAGTCATTAGAAGACATATGGGAACTAAATAGGCGTAATATTGTTAGTTAAATCAAAATATTGTGATTTCTTTTCGCAGAACACTGAGATCTTTAACCATCTTGGTCGAAGATTTTTCTCTTCATTTTCGTAAAACTCGACACTGATTATGTTTAAAACGCTCCTTGGTGTTGGTATTTTCACCAAGCTTGCAGTCATGACATTTTTTTGCAGTTTTACTAGGAAATAAATATACAATGTGGATGAAAAGCTTTTGCTGAATGAGCAAGATACTTTTGTTAGATTTTAGGGAAATATTTTCGATTGAGCAGCCTTCGCGAAAACGAGAGAGATAAAGATGCAAAGAAAGGCAGGGAGGTTAACCAGACGCACATCGGGTTTGCTACCCTGCACTGGGGAAGGGATGAAGGGGAGAAAAGAGGTTGCAGAGAGATGAGAAGGTACACACAATCACGAGCACACTCGGGCAGCACACACAGTCTACAGGCGGTCGCTCAGGTTTGTTGACTTTAAGTAAAGTAGCAGTGCTTTAATCGCTTTCTGCGCAACTGAGGCAGATGCCCAAGGTCCCAGTATCTTCTGCACAGAAAAAGGTCCGGGGTCAAGTTGATTCAAAACCATCCGGAGCTGGCATCGCTGTGTGTCGTAGCAAGCGCAGCTGCACAGGACGTGTTCCATGGTCTCTTCAGCTCCGCAGTAGTCGCATGTAGGAGTGTCGGCCATACCAATGCGAAAGGAGTACACCTTTGTAAATGGAACACCCAACCAAAGGCGGCATAACAGTGTCGCATCGGAGCGGGAAAGTTGTGATGGTAGCTTTAGCTTGAGCGAAGGATCCAGTTCATAAAATTGACACCTTTGGAAGCTGGTAGACGACCAGAACGTGCGTGTGAGATCTCGAGCCAGCAGGTAAAGTTGTCTAGCTGCATCATTCCTTGATAGAGGAATCGGAACTATACGGGTTCCTTCATGGGCTGAGCGGGCTGCATCATCGGCTAATTGATTTCCGGTAATACCGATATATCCAGGCAGCCATTGATATATACTGTCATGCCCTCGTGCTAGAACTTCATGATGGCAATGTCTTATTTCTTGTACCAATTGTTCATGAGTCTTCCCACGCAAGGGAGACTGCAAACTCTGAAACGCTGCCTTCGAATCACAGAGTATGACCCATTTTCCTGGACGTTCTTGAACGAGATATTGTAAAGCAGCCCTTATAGCAGCAAGCTCTGATGCCGTAGATGTAGTCATATGCGACAACTTAAACTTGATTGTCATTGCTGCAGCCGGAATTACAGCGGCACCTGATGAGCTGCTGGACGAAACGGACCCATCAGTGTATATCTGCGTTCGGTCGAAGTACAACTCATGTAATAATAGTAGTGTTGCTTGCTTCAATGCTACTCTGGAGTGATTGCTTTTCTTTTTGATTCCCGGAATTTCTAGACGTACTTGCAGCTGGTCGAGGCACCACAAGGGACATGCCATTCTCGCAGCTGGCGTATATCCTGATGGAATGCTGTTTAGGTGCTTGGCTATGACGTCTGAAAACGTAGCACGTGGTCTTCCGGAGGGTAGAAGGTCCACGTGGTGGTCGGGGACACGGCTAGCATGTCGAATGTGCGCTCTGAGGCAATCCACAACTCTATATGTCCTGACCGGATGGTCTTTGGCAAGCATGATTGTGGCATAAGTAGAAGCGCATCGGGGCAGTCCTAGGCAGATACGCAGTGCCTGACCCTGCAAACTCTGCAATGAATGAGTATTGGATATGCAAGTGTTAGACAGTACCGGCAAGCTGTAGCGCAATAGACCCAGAAATAAGGCCCTGTACAGCTGTAGCATGGAGGCCACAGAAGTTTCCATGCTTTCCCGCACATGATTTTCATTATATGCACAATAGATAGCAATCTCTTCTTTAAGTACCTACAATGCGGGCTCCACGAAAGACTTCTGTCGATTATTATGCCCAGGAAACGATGCGTCCGTGCATATTTGACACTCTGCCCATTGATGGAAACAGGGTATGGCGTCATTGGTTTGCGTAAACGCCATCAACGCGCACTTCACAGTTGATATAGTTAGGCCTTGTTTCTGGAGGTAGGCTGTTGTGAGGGTTGCTGCCCGCTGTATTCGTGCATGCACCTGAGAGCGAGTAACTGCAGCACTCCAGGGGCAAATATCATCGGCGTATATGGATAGGCACACCGACTTTGGCAGAGCCTTCACCAGACCAATGAGGGCAACATTGAACAATGTGGCTCTTAAAACACCTCCCTGAGGTACTCCGCAGTAGGTGTAATGTTCAGCAGTTGTACCCTCATATGTTTGCACAAAGAAACCCCTGCCAGTTATATAATCTTCTATCCATTGAAACATTCATCCACCGATGCCCAATGCTGCGAGAGAAGTGAGGATTTCATCGTGAGCTGCATTATCATATGCACCCTTCACGTCAAGAAAGAGTGCCACTGATATGCGCTTGCGACTTTTTTCTTGTTGAACAAATGTCGATAAATCAATGACACAGTCAATGGAGGAGCGGCCCCGACGAAAGCCTGCCATGCAAGAAGGGTATTTGGTGTATCGTTCCAAGTACCACTCGAGACGAAATAGAACCATTCTTTCCATAACTTTTCCGAGGCAGCTTGCGAGGGCAATAGGGCGATACGCTGTCAAGTTCAATGGTGATTTTCCCGTTTCAAAAGTGGTATTAATCGACTTATTTTCCATTCTCGGGGAACACTGCCGCTGAGCCAGGAGTTGTTGAAGCATGTTAAAAGTTCTTTTCTGGCTTTTTGTCCAAGGTGTCCCAACGCACTATAAGTAATACCATAAGGACCTGGCGATGACATGCGTTTAGAAGCGACTAACGCACCTTCAAGTTCTTCCTTGGTGAATTGAATGTCAATTTCTGGTAATCGCGTCTCAGGAACGATCACGGCGTCGATGCTCTCGTTCATAATATTCCCGGCAGCTCTCGTGCAAAATTCTTCAGCCACCTCGAGTTCTGTTTTTCCATGATGGAGTGCCAAAGCTTTAAAAGGGTGCCGTTGTTGCGGAGAGGAGCGAAGACCACGAACTGTTCTCCAGATATATGACAGCGGTTTATGAGGGTCTAGAGATTCGCAGAATGCTTTCCAGCGTTCGCTCTCCAGCTTGTAAATGCGTCGTTGAATCTTTTTCTGGAGCTGTCTTGCTTCCCTCAGATCGTAAATTGATCTTGTGCGTCTGTATCGTCGTTCAGCACGCCTTCGTATAGCTCGTAATCTTTCCAGTTTGATGTCAAACTATGTTACTTTAGACAAAAATGGTAATTTACAGTTGGACGCTTGCATAGCTTCCGCTATGGTATTTTCAGGCTGCAGGCGAAGCCTTCTTGGCAAGCGTCCTCAACATGCGATGTAAACATCGACCAGTCAGTGCCAATTACAACACCGGAAGAGAAATTTTTTTATGATACCATCGATCGTCACGTAGGTGGGTATGTGATCACTCCCATGAGTCTCAATATCGCAAAACCATTTAACTTTGTGAGAGAAGCACCGTGACACCAATGTCAGGTCAAGGCAACTGCCATACGTGAGACCCCGCAGATATCTTGGGGTACCATCGTTCATGTTGGAAATGTCGTAATCGGAAGCGAATGTAACAATGTTCCGTCCCCTGGCATTCATCCTAGTGCTCCCCCAAAGCATGTGATGGGCGTTGAAGTCACCAGTGATGATCCAAGGCCCATCGGTCCTCATTAGGATGTCTTTTAATCTGTCGCAGTCAAATCGCGATGACGGAGGTATATATCCACCAATAAGCGTGAACGAAACTGCATTCTTCTTTACACGAAGACACACGTACTGATTGTCGTCATTTGAACTTATTGGGTGCGAAAGATATGTCAAGTCTGTGCGAATGTAAACAATTACTTTGCTTTGTTCTTCGCAAGCGGCTGAACAAAAAGCTTCATAACCGGACAATCAATAAGGCGTTGATACGTTTGGTTCACATATGACAAGTATAGGGAATTGATTGGCCCGAACAAATTGGCGAAAGTCCGAGATACGGGACTTAATGCCTCTGGAATTTCACTGAAAAATTGACGCACTTTTAACTTCAGTGCGGAAGATGAGATTTTGTTGAGCCATTGTGCTTATACGACGTTAGCAAGAACTGGATTCAGTGCATCCAGTATTTGCAGTGCCCTCTTAGCAGACGGAGATAGTATGCTGCTCAGTAGCGTGCGAATCGTGGCAAATAATAATTGCACGATTACAGTCACTTGCCTGTCTTGGTTGGAAAGATCTCGAACCGGGATCGCGGTCTGGCCGTCATGAAACTCCTTCGGTTCGCTTGATACTGCTTCCCTTTGAAGTGCAGGCCACTCTGTCGCAGTTAGGGTATGCTCACAGGCTTTGTCCTTTACAGCCTTTCCCACGGCATGTGGTCTGGGAGCCAAAGGAGGTGGTACTGATGAGGGATCTGGCAAACATATCGAGGAGGTAGCGGGCGTCCTTGAAGACCGACGTCGACATGAACGACGCCTTCTGACTTAAGCTGCGGCTTCTCGATGAGATGAGTGATCGCGCACCATCTCCTTCAAGATGGCAATTTCCTTCTGAATCCGCGGGCAGTCCTTCGATGTGGCTTCATGGGATCCATTGCAATTATAGGATTTCTTGACAGTTGCGACGCACTTATCCGCTTCATGGGGCTCGGCGCAGTGGTGGCATACCATCGAATTCTCGCAGACGCTGCTCACTTGTCCAAGTTTCATGCATTTACGGCACTGGAGAGGCTTTGGAATAAAAGGCCGCACAGCATGCCTGAGGTACCCCATCTTCACATGAGAGGGGAGTAATGTGCTCTTAAACGCAATATTTACACAGCGAGACTTGCCTAGCCGGGTGACATCAACAATTGGAGTATCAGTTGTTGACTTGACAAGAAATTGTAAGTCATTATTGGAAATAGCCACATCTATGTCGTTGATCACGCCGGTTACTACATCACAACCCAAGGGAACATGAGAGCACACCTGGTTGCCGTCCAAGTCAGTTACACTGCGCAGAACGCCCAACGCACACAACGCACTTGCGTGCAAAACGTCAACAGCCAGTATATCCTTTATGGCGTTCACTCTTATGTCCGCGATCTCATTTGGCACGAGCGTTTCCAGAGACCTCGACACAGACTGTCTGTTAAGGCGTTTCACGCTGACGGTAGGAAGGGCAGGCAGAAACAGGATGGTATAAGTGTTCGATTTTGGCGCTTCACTTACAGTTTGAATAGTTGAGGATGAGGATGTCCTCATGTTCCTCCTCTTCGCTTTGCGGCTCAGCACAGGTTGGAACCCGTCATCTGAAAAGTCCTCACTGCTGAGATAGTAAGCATGAGTATCTTCACTGTCGCTGTCACTCGCTTGTCCCATCCGCTTCCTGGAGGCGGCCGCCGCTGACGCCGCTGGTGCCGGCAGGCGCCCGGGGTGGTCTATATCCATCCCCTCCAAGGGAGCAGTTAAAACCGACCAACACACTTAAATTACCACTGAAATACGCCGGAGTTAGAAGAAGTAGCTCCTATTCAAAACACACTTCTTCGTCTTCCTCCCGCGAAAACGAGATTCCTGAATCGTAGGGCAGTAAGAAGCAGTTGCTCAAAAATCAATGATCATCAATAAAAAATGTACTCTCATTGATGTAAACCTAAATTCTTGTAGACCCACAGAACAAGTTATGTGAACTTATAACAAATGGCTTCTGTTGACCGAAATACCCTAAATGATCAGTGATAGGTCTAAAAGTCTGAAACATCTGAAATTTTCAATATTAGCTTTTTCCATCTACTGATATAAAAACCTTTTTTTCTAGAAACAATTGATGATTTTTGAAAAACAAATGTGGATTTCTCTTTTGTGTGAGAAATCCCCAGCCCATATAATCATTCTGCATAAAAATCGCGACATTTCTTTGTCTGCACTCCTGTGATCACCCAGAAGCAAGAATTCTTGAGGTCCACGCACTAATATTTAAGTCCACGTTGAAGAGCCTAACATGCTCAATATGTTCGGAGCAGTCGACTATTGCGTGCCTCGTAATCATACCGCGACCGCACGACGTTCACCTTCAACTACAAATATCATGAGCGTCAAGCTACGTTTTAATATTTTTCGTACTCGTTTAATGTTGGATAATGATCTGTCTGCACATGTCGTGCTATGATGATGCACGCCTTCTCAAGCAGTAATGCGATGCCTGTCTTGTTTCCTTCTTTATCTCTCTGCTTCAATGAACTCCGCCTCTTTTATAAGATGAACAATGCGATAACACTTTATTGACGCTGTTGAATGTAGCAGATAGCAGCGCTTCGACACGTTCTTGCTCTCGGCAGTTGAGCTGCTGTAGAGGTGGGTGCTGGGGGCTAGCAACGTAGATGCCTTATTTGTAAGTGTCATTCTCTTAGCAAATTTTGCCTTACATAGAGAACTGTTATATTGTATGTCATCTTTCAAGTACTTTTACGTTGAGTTTTTGTTGGTGAACGCTTCTCATAAGAATTATGTGTTTCACTATTTATCGGAAGTAAAATTTCACGTAAATCCAGGCTTAGTACTGCAAACACATATGTTTTAATTGTTTGCAATACCAAAAAACTTCGTATTGTAGGATTAGTTGCTGTTGCACTTTCAGAAAAAAAAACAGTACAATAAGTAAAGCTTCGTGAATTTTCTGACTTTATTCCGTTCATTCTATGCATGGGAAACGTAAATCAGATGATAAACACATGTGGCAAACATATAATTATCGTACAATATATACAAAATGACTAGTATGTTATTTGCGTAACACTCCTGAGCTCTTCACCAATTTGATCCTACAATAATTTCAACTACACGTCTCGCTGGCACTAGCAGTTATACATGTAACATTAGCTTGAAGAGTTCAAGCAACCATGTCATAATTGATATTTCTCAAGTACTTACTCGTTGTAGTGATGTAATAAATGATCACTCTACGATAAGCTTGCTGTCTAGGTCTACCAATAACAAATCTTTCTAAAATGCAAGAAAGCTGCAAACAAGCGCGTGTAACCTTAGTTAGATGAGGAGTTCATACTGCATCAATTGTCTGACTGCCTTTAATGCTCATTCATTACATTTACAGCACATGCGTACCTAAGTTAGTTTTACTACGCTCTTAAAAGCACTGTCCCGCGACTTGTTTAGTGCAGTATATTCTGAAGCAGCACTCAGTGAAAAATGTCCTAAATTATGTTTGACAGTCTAGACCGCGAAGTATGTAATTGATTCGCAAAGCAACGTAGACAGAATTTACTTCCCAGATTCAATCATAAAACGTGTGCTCAACCTCCGTTTCAACTGAATATCACTGGCGTCACAAAGTCAAAAGTTTCTGTAGCGGCGATATGAGAAAGAACTTGCGAAATAACGCCTTGAAGTCCCACAAAAATGCTTTAACGGTCCTTGATAGAGAAAATCGACGCTTCGGTTATTTACAAATATTGCTTTCATGTCCGTTTGAGTTACCAAGGCTTCCAATGTGAGACACATAAAGTTAGAAGACGAATAACATTGCTATCGTTGCATATCATTGTTGCACTAAAATTGCGCAGTTAATGTTAGGGGTGACCCTACAAGCGAGTTTGAAAACTTTGCATCGTATAACGTTTCAGAGTACTTTTTCTGTGTTTCTGGAAATAAAAACTAATTTAACTGCTTTGACCTCTGATGCCTTTAGCCTTACGTTAGTATATTGATGTAAGAATGACCTACGCATCTTTATAGTGGAGTAGTAACACCTAGCCCAAATTGCTTTATAACAGTTTTGCAACTGCTGCATCAGCAGTATGAATGAAATCAATCGGCGCCTACTTTATTTTATTGTTGTTTCTTTTTATTTATTTTATTTCTTTATTTGTGCAGCAATACAAGATTGTCATGGTGATTATGGCATAAGGTGACGTTAGAAGAAATGTCACCTGACTAGGCCGAACTTTACACATATAAACCTGTTTTTTTTTAACCAAACTACAGTACGACGTATCTTTATTCTCTCATGAACCACTGCAAACTTAGCAACCACCATTAGAAACTAACAGGGCATCAAAAGTACTATCACTTAAAGAAAGCGTGATGCAACACAGGCGTGACATTTGCACCCCTTACCTAAATGTTATCTTATGTACAGGAATCTCAATCATCACTACAATGGACGAAGAACTGTACAAGGACTTCGATGGACTGCCATTGTTAGACTTATACAACCAGGAATCGCTCCACTCGGCAAAAAATTATAAACCTCGACGCGGAGACATTATTTTGGTTTCATATCCCAAGAGCGGCAGCAACTGGGCACAGTTCATAATTTGGAACATAATGACAAGAGGCCAGCAACCCAAAGACATCTTGGAACTGGGGCTGATGTCTCCATTTCTTGAAGTAACTGGGGCCGCAGTGGCGGAAGACTCATGCAGGACAGGCCCCATAGCAACTCACTTTCCGTACAAAGTCTTTCCGCCGGTCGACCAGGATAAGTACGTGTACGTGGCCCGGAATCCCTATGATTGTGCCGTCTCCATGCACCACTTCCTGAAAGGCCTGACTCCAAAGACATACATGGATGTTTCTTTCGACAAGTTTCTGCGCCTTTTTCTGTCAGGAAAGGTAATCTTTTCAGTTTGGCTTAATTCTTGAAGTGTATATAGACAGGAAGAGACATTACGTTCTTCAATTCAACGCAATATGCAGTCGTGTGTTCTGCGAACACAGCTTGAAACCTACCGGCCGTGAGATATAGCCGTAGCACAAAGGAATGCTTTTAATATTTAGTAACCTAATCATCTACTATTTTCTGGAATAAGTAAATGTGAAATCGTGAATTTCAAGAACACGAAAACGCATACGAGTCAGGCACAACAAAATTTTGGTGTTGGCCTGAATTAATGTGAATAAAAATTGGCGGAAGAGAGCACGCGCTGAATTAAATATAACATTCTTTAAATATTTTGTAGTGAACATGAACTTTTGCCTGCATTGCTTCGGCTCCAAATCAAAAGCAAAGTGCCTTACAAAACAGCCGAGTGGAGTTTGCCATAGCGATAAATGGTATAAAAATACTCACATATACAACGTAAGGCTGACAGCCTAAACATAGCCAAATATAGTGTCACACATTATTTCAGAAAAAAAATATGTATAACGTTCTTTGGCGTCTTGCTTTTTTATTAAAATTTTCTTTGCATGTGAATACGTTTCAATAGGTGTTTAAGCAGGGAAATAAGGCGTGGTTTATTCATCGTTTTCCTTTATTATTAACTCAGATTACTGTAAAGGCAGCTTTTAAAAGACTGTGGCTATTTATTCAAAGAAAAAGAAACGTTTTAGAACAAATCATTCACAAAAAAGTTCATGAATTTCGAGTAGTCAAATGAATTATCGAGGTTTGTAAAGCTAAACAAGGCTGCGTGATCTAAGCAGAGCGTTCGTTAAGAACACAAATAAATCAAAGTTCGTTTGGCCGTACAGTGAGAGTAGCCTTCACGTACAAAAGCAAAAAGCACTCAAAGAGATATATTCGTCATTGCATGCGCAGCATGAGTAGCTTACGAAGTCCGTGCCGTCCACTGCCTTGCATATTACATCTATAGTGCGAATGCTGTGGACATACGGTGGAACTAGGTCTTATGCTGTGCACAAAAATCCCAATATTTCGGAAGGCTGAACGGCGCTTGCAGGCAGTCTTGTCGAGTAAACATTCTAATGACATTATTTTACTTTCGAATTAAATGTTTAAGAATTTCACTTATTCACGTTGCGCAACATGAAAAGAAGTTACATTTGCATATGGGATATAATAGGCTGATTACTTCTGAGTTTCACAAATTTAGTGACGTGTATGCTTAAACAGTGATGCAACGTTTGCCTTAGATATACACAATACCAATGAGGAAGTTTAAAAAACGTGTGCAGCAGCTCAACCGGCGCAAACAATCAAAAACAGGTAATTACGAGCACAATTTCATAAAACCCGTCGTATGCCAGCTTCATCAGAACCGGTGCATCATAAATGTGGCACAACACCTGCACAGCATGTAACCTCATGTGCTCGTAGTCCGAATTTTGAGAAAGGCATGAGATGGGAAGTGATCTCTGACAAAAAGGGTAACGAATGAAGCGTGTCATTAACTTTCTACGTTTTCAGGCTTTTTATGGGGACTACTTCGACCATGTACTGCCCTGGTATGAACACCGCCACCAGCCCAACATACTGTTCATCACCTATGAACAGCTCCAGGCTGACACCAAAGGAATGGTTCAGAAGATAGCACGTTTTCTTGGTCCTGAACATGCTGCCACTTGTAGGGATGATACTGTTGTTCAGAGAATACTGAGAAACTGCAGTATGGAGAGCATGAGGGCTATTTTAAAAGAGAACGTGAGTGCGCGGTCGAAAAAGATTGTTGAGAAAGTGTCAGAGAAGTACCTTCAGAAGCTTGACACGACTGAGAAGGCATCCGAAGGGAATGCAGAGATGCACGAGGGTGGTCAATTTGTTCGGAAAGGATTAGTGGGTGAGTGGAAAGAATACTTCACAATTGAACAGATAGCTCGCACGAAGAAGTGGATCACTGAAAGGACTCAAGGAAGCGATGTTATGTCACTTTGGGATGACCTGCGTCTGCCATAAGGAATCACCCATGGAAAGCATAGAACGAGGAAAGCCAATGTAGCATGAACACAGTAATTGTCTTACTCAGTGAACACTTCAGGCTGAATAGGTTGCCCAAACGCGAACAAAATAATGACGGCATCACGAGAAAAGCAATTAATTGAAGGCACAACATTGTCACGTGAAAAAGAAGAATACAACTTTATTTTCAGGAAAGAGGTAGAAAATAGGTACTCAGAAGCACGTTGGATGGGGCTCCAAGTGAAGAGTAATGGTTCATTGCGCTTTTCGCTACCCGAGTTACAGCCGTATCGCTCTCATGCCACCTCGGTATGCATGAAGTAACTTTCTTGAATTCCAGTTTAATTCGTTCTACTCAAACTGCTTACGCCAGCACTTTGTAGAGTAGAAGTTGACATATATTTACCCTACTTTCTGGACAAAAATTTTAGCGTTACATGAAACTCACTGAAGCCATACCCCAGAAGCAAGTTTCTATTACTTTCATATGTATTACATTATAACTTGCGCGATGCGTTTAAGTATATATACCGCTGTTTCTCAAATCTCTCACACATTAAGAATTGTGCGGTAGTGTGCACACAAACATTATCAAAATTAAACAATTCCTATATAACTACTCAATGACTAACTCTTACCATGCCCTTTCATGAAGAATTGAAGTATACACAATACAACCAAACTTATCACCGTTACAATTCAAATAAAACTGCTAACCAATCAAGCATGACTGTATTTATTTTTCTCACGACGATGTTGCATTTCGCGCTAAATTGTTAGCTTTAGGTTGCCCGCAAATACTTCATCTTGTAGAGATGTAACGCACCGATAACTGCAAGAAAAAATGGCTACATGTTTTCTTTAGTGTCAAGCACAGACGTTTTACCATGAACGAATATGTCTTACTCAACGTGCTTTTAGAAGAAATACGCCACTTTACATTGCTGGAAGAATTGTGAAATTTCTTTTAAAGCAAGGTTGTCGAAGTATGTAGCAAAACAACTTAAAGTGAAAGCAGAGCTAAAAGTCGAAGCAGTGGGAGCTCGAGCACCCGCTATGTTGCGGAATAATCTTTTGGTTATTTGTTTAAGAAAGTAAAACAACATTACGTGATTTTCGCAACGACTGTGTATTCACAAGGGTGAAGTTTATATGAAACTGACATTGCACTCTCACTTTCTCAGCGCTGAGGTCAGATGATCTCAGGGAAAACCACAAAAAAACTTCACTTTTTAAACATCGTTGTTATACGTGCTGGTGTTCTCCATGACTCCAGGATACATTTAATTCTTAGAAGCTTAATTTATTCACACAAGAATTTGCACAAATGCTCTATAAAGTGCGTGTACGATAGCATATAATTAACCCTAATCATACTCTAGGCTTAGAAGTTTATAAGCACGCCTAACGTGTTAGCATAGAGGGTAGCATGTTTCGCAACTGAACTCAAATATTCGGATAAAACGCCCTTATAACAAAGTCACACGGGGACAAATTTGTAATGAGAAATCGGCTGTGTATTTAAATTGAAGTGCACATGAGAAACAATAGCTGGCCAGAAATATTTCATATATTTTATATTCGCTCCGACCCACTTGCTGTGTGAATCGTACTCACATTCCAAATTTCGCAACTAAACCGTGAGGCACACTAAATTGCGCGCAGTTGTTGCTTGTATTGCAGAAGCTATAACGTTTATGTAAATGACGCATACTACCGCCATGATGCGGCTCTAACCAGAACTACACTCGTGTTACCTGCAAGACTGTTCACTAGAGGGCAAATCAATACCGCCGAAGCGGAAAGTTTTTGTAAAGGCTGAAACAACGCGCGTATTTCAGATGTGAGCAGTGAGTAACAAGAGAAATCGTTAGTGAATTGTTAGCGTTGCTAATCCACAAACCCCACAACGAACATTCACAATAAACGCTATTTAGATGGGCATTTCTCAATAATACAAGCCAGATGTGTTATTTTACTGGAAACTCAACTCTACAGGCGCAACACTGTCTTTATTTCCCGATTTTGAAGCAGTCACTCTGGTTCTTGTCTAATCAATGCTTTCGTCTTCGTGTGCAAGAACAAAAAAAAATTGTTGCGTCACCTTTTTTCGCACACGAAGAAAACTGGAATGACCGTTTCACTGTAGCCTAAGCGAGCAAAAGTGCAATTCATCGTGGATCACACCCACTTTCCTTGGTTTCTATCTATCTATCTATCTATCTATCTATCTATCTATCTATCTATCTATCTATCTATCTATCTATCTATCTATCTATCTATCTATCTATCTATCTATCTATCTATCTGTCTGTCTGTCTGTATGTCTGTCTGTAGCGAAGAGAGTACGATGACAAAGACCACGAGCAAGCGAGCAAGCCACTCTGTCAGTAGTAGCACTATAGTTACGAGCTTGCACTTGGCCAGCTTTTTGCTCGGCGTCCGCTGCTCTTCGACGCTCTACCCTTGATGCGTCTTGACCTTTTTTGAACTCCTAGAGTCATCGAACAGTCTCACATTCGAAAGAAGTGTGATCTATAGGCATTGCGAACGTTCGGGGAGGAGTCTAAGTAACAGGAGACGAGACGTAGATGAGCGCTTTAGGTTATGTACAACACGGAGATACGGCGGACAACGCATGAATGGACGGGTGTCCGTTGGTTCACTGTAACGTGTTATAGTTCTCCAGTGGCAATTGACAGAAAAGTTTATCCATGCTCGTATTGTACTCTAACCATCGGTGTTGCTGCTTGATGTGAACGCTGCAGGTTTCGCGCTGCTTCCAATTCTTGGCGTGACATTGAACTTTTTTGCTGTCGCATTCATTTCTTCGGCCTTGTGGCGAAACAATGCTCCATGAACGCTTAATTACCTGTGCGAAGACATTTCACTTTCATGTTTTATTTATTCCTAAAAAGTGGGATCAGCCACGTTTGTTTTATTACGAAAGCACCTCACGCACGGCGCACCGCTGCTTGGATGCCGTCTTCGTATCGAGTGTTCACCATGCCCTTTTAAAAATTTTACCGACTCATCAAACTCCTCTGAGCTCCACCAACGATGTGCCGTGGACTACATTATTTTAGCCACGAGGCAATGGTAGACGATATTGAATTAACTTACGCTATCTCCGAGCATATGCAATAAAGGCAACAGTTTCAAATATTCTATTCACCACACCAACACTGTGGATCACATTCGTGGTACATTATGTCACGGAAATTCAAACGTTCGCTTCGCACGACTGTTGTGGCATGTACAGACTCACACACGAGCGCGCGGCAAATCACCAAAGACCCGTACACACAGCCGGTGTTCCTGCGTACAAACACGCGCACACACGTGCCACACAAGCGCACTCGTGAGCCAATGAGTCCCTGTGTTGCATGTAGTCGCTTTCAATGGTCGTCCCAATTCTTTTCTGGTACATCTATAGCCCCGTGACGTCGCGTGTGGCTCTGAAAAGGGTACTGCTGTGGGGGCGATGGCGACTGCTGTATCTGTACCCTGGAGCTGTTCGTGCCACAGATTTCCGGCGTAGGAAAACCCGGGGGAGACCAAATGCGACGGCTGTTGTAGCATTTCTCGAGGTAGCAGTGTTGTCTGGCTCGTCAACGCGGTGGTTTCCTCGGTGCTGTCTGCACCGAGGAATCTCACTTGCTGTCTGCTTATAGGGTAAATGTCTGAATAAGGCGAATTGTATCTCTTTTTTTGGTAGCTGCACATCTGGCTAACTTGTGCAGCACATGCGTGCATTAGAAGTTTCACAGCAAATGTGTTAGGGTCGATGATTGCTGTCGGGTTCGAACTTGGTGCGTTCGCCGAATACCTTCATACTGTTACTCGCCCCTCTGACAGTGAGCCCACGCCATGACGGAAGCGGTGTCACTGAATCGGCGGAACGGTACCGGTCTGTCGGCCATAAAGGACGCGAACATCCACGTCGCCAAGGTGCTTAGTGGTGGTGCCTCTGGAGAGAAGAGCCGAGTCCGGCAGCAAGGGTGGAAAGTGCACTGGCGCTCCGCTCTAGCAACCAAAACCAGCGGCGGCGGTGGCGGCATCGATACACGGGCCACATATACTGACGGCCTGTCAGTTGAAAGCACGTGCCCGGGGGGGGGGGGGGGGGCGTTTCAGCGGCTCGGCGACGCTGGACGTCGTACGTTCCGGGAACCGGAGTGAGCGAAGTTGAGCGGCAACAAGAGGCGGTGGTTCTTCGACGAATATCCTAACAGGGAAGACTCCATGTCCGCCACGTTCATCAACAGCCAACTGGGAGTCGTGGTTTTCCGATTGTACTGTGAGAGTGTTTGAATGGGTAGTTCGGGTATAAACCCCGGGGTGCTGGAACGGGAGAAAAAAAAAGAGGAACAAGTAAACGTCTCTATCGAAATAATGTACAAGCGGTCCTTCCCACGAGGTGCCAGCAGATGAAAAATCTCGTCTTTAGCTTCCTTGGCAGCAGCAGCAAATGTTGCGCAACCAGCGAGGCGAGTGAAAGAACAAAAACGGAACTTGACTGTTGCCGTCATTCGTACGTATAGGTTTATTATCATCATCACCTGGCACGCACTGCATCCCCACCGAAGCATTCAGTACAAATGGTTGACAAAAAAAAAAACTGATACGAGTGGCTCGTAATCGGTATTGGCCACCTGCGCATTCTCTTGTTGATACTTGATGGACCATAGAGGTCAATAGTCGAATTCGGCCAATTTGAGTGGCACTTCGGGGCTATAGATGTTTTACAGTAGGAATGATACGATATGGTCGAGAAGCAAGAAAGATAGAAAGCAGTATAACTACCGCGAAAGAACAAAGTAAAGGGAAAGAAAGAAAAAAAAGAAGGAAAATAAAGGAAGACTGGCATAAAACAATAGAAAGACACAAAAACACTGACTGAAAAACACGGTAGTGAGAGCAAGGCTAGCCTTGTATAGTGTAAAAGACAGGTGCAGGGGCAAAATCCTAGCCAAGCCAGCCCTATCTATCCACCAGCTCTGTTTCAACCCAGGTTTATGCGGCATAACTCAAGCGGTACCAATATTTTTGTTACTGTTCATGTAGACGGACTAGTGTAGCTGTAATTACTGATGAGTGTCAAATGTATGAAACAGAACTGATAGGTGCCCTATGAAATACCGGCTAACTTACTATGATTACATTGAAACCTGACGCAGCCCATATTTTTTTCAAAAGCTCACGCAATGAGTTACAGGATGGTCTTCATAAAAAAAAAGTACGTATGCATAGGATCCGTAAGGAGAAGGAAGCGCGCAGTCTGACTTCCTTTACCTTGAAAGTATGCAGCGTTTTACAGAACAATCAAAAGCCACTGGACATGTGGCGTCTACGTGGTTAAGCTTCCTAGTTAAGCCCCGGTTAACATTCCCATTTTTTCTTGCTTTCCCCGAACTCTTTGGTTACTTCTCTACAGCCATTTGGAAGTATATCACGTTGTATAAAAACTATTGCTTTGCTAATTTGCATCCGCACTTAAGCTGAACCCATGGAAAGTATATTCAGGCTGAGCTCAAATACGTGAACAACTTGGTCTCGTTTTGCGCTTCTCCCAGACGTTGTCACAGTGCGCAAGAAATTGTTTTGTATAACATTTGGAACTGTTTGAGAAGCTCACATGATTTGCTTTAGTTGTCTGGCACTGTTAGTAACAGCATTGAGCATCACGCAAGGGTATACGCAACAATCAACGGAGTATTCGGGTGTGTCTCTACTGGTCAACTATAATGAAAGAAAATGCATATACTACCCTCAATAATTTCTTAGGACGCTTAGACAAATCAGACTCCAAATTGAATCAGAAAATAGGAAAATGTTTGCTTATGAATTTCTCGTGCCTAGTATATCGGTGAGTTTTAAATTTCCTAATCAAACCAGTGACGGAAACTACTATAATCTTGCAAGCCCGCCGTATCGGGAACTCACGATGCGTGGAACTAGTTTTCAAGGGTGACAGCCTCCCAACTCAAGTAAGAGTTGGTCATTTTCGACACACAGTACGGCCGTTCGTGCCGAAACCTCTTCAGTGTCGGAAGTGCTGTAAAATAGGATACGTGAGTGCTGTATGCACAAGTTCTGCTGTGTGCTCCCGATGCTCGGAGTCGCACAACACGGAAGCCTGCAAGCGGAACATCACAAATGCGGCAATTGCCAAGGTCCTCACGAGGCGTCATCAAAGCAGTGCCCAAATGTGAAGAAGGAGATGCAAGTGCTGAGGCAGATGGCCAGAGGCGGTTCCACCCACAGGGAGGCTGCTGCCAAAGTGCGACGTCGGCGTTCGCGCCATAGGAAAACTCCTAGGACATCCTCTGCCAAGGCCAGGGATACACCGCTACCCCATATCACGCATGCGAGGTTACGCATGCGTGATATGGGGTAGCGGTGTATCCTAGCGGTGTATCCTTGTGCATGCGAGGTTACGAAGTACAAATAAATGTGCCGTATAGTTACATAGCCAATCACTATGCAGCCAAAGTTGGCAAGATTAAACTGATTCTGAAAACTCGGAGGACCCTTGAGCTTCGTCTTAACTTCTAGGATACAAAAGTGTAGGCAGTTACCACACGCGTTACCTTCTCAATCGATAGCATCGCATTCTCGAATGTCTACTGCGAATACAATAACTGCTCTCTTTGCAAAGTGTCGAAAGGCCTGCTACGCGTACGTAAGAAAACACGTGAACGTATGTTTGAGCGCTTCGCAATGGGTGAGCCGTTAAAGCATCTACTCGTTGCGCATTCAAGTTATTTGGGATTCGGTGTGATTCAACGTTTCAGCCACGCAATATTCCGCGCGTGAAGGAACCTCCCTCTTCCACAAGTCATGTAGAGTGATGTCTTTTTTTTTTTCTCAGCATCGCATTCCAGCAGCAGCCTCGCCTTGTGGTAAAACGCCTGCATGTCACGTGGGTGGACTGGGTTTGATCCTCACTCACATAAAAGATTCTTTTTTTTTCTATGTTTCTTAGGTAGTTATTATATTGTGGAATATTAGTGATGTGACAAGATGTTACGTGATATTCGTGTGTCTAGTCACGTGACTAGTTAATACGCGACATTTTGTGATTTCAGACGCGTTCCTATAGTTGCACGGTTTTATCGCGTGCTTTGTAATCGTGAAAGGCGTAAAATGAGTGCAGTCTCTTTTTTTAGAAAAACATTCACACATTTCTGCTGCAGTAAAATAAGTCTAGCATTTCTTTTTTTAGAAGAAAACGTTTTGCAGTTTAGCAGCACATAAAATTATGCTACACATAAGGCATACTCGTTTAACAAACAGTACTTTGAACTTCATCGAAATTGAATTAAAAAAACGTTGTTTTGAGCAAACTACACTTTCCCTAGGGAACGTGTGTAGTAGTCACAGATGCCCTTATCACGAAGACGATACATGAATAGTAACTTTGATTTCTCTTTTTTTTTCACAAAAGAAACTTTACATTTTAACCTGCAGCTTACAGCTGCTTTTCGACAAAGATGCGATAAAATACTTTTGTATTGCGAAGGTGAACCCCCCATGAAATCGATTTATTAGATTAATTAAAGAAGTGGCCACAATCACAACTTTGTTTATCATTTTTTACAAGATGGCAATCCATAGCTGTTATCTCTACAACTTTGATGAGATGGCAAGCATTTTGATCAGTGGCCTGGATACATCTCTTTCCGAAAAAGTTGAGAGATGTTACATTCCTATAGATGGTTTTATGAAGCTTGGATAACAACAGTTTGTGACCTGCAAATCAACCAGAAAAGTTAGCCGTCCGAATAGATCAATATTGCGCACGCAGGAATCCCCCACCGCTAAGGAGCGACAGCGCCTGGGAGCTTCGGTTCACTGCACAGGAGCATCCTAGTATATATACTAGTACACATATCGGTGATCCCATTTCTTCTCCTGGCTGGAGCTGTTTGTGTACCAATTGATCTGGTCGAATATATATACTGGACCAGAAAAATGGGGAGGTAATGTCTTTTCCGGTCAGCTGAGCTGTTTGGTGCGCCTGTCTAACTTTACCATCTTCTGTTTTTTTTAGCGTTCAGTATAGTCATACATTGGTCTTAATCATAATATGAATAATGACAACCATATCTCTTGTTATGCACCAAAACTATGATATAATTATGAGAGAAGCCGTAGTGGAGGGTTCCGAAAATTTCAACCATCTAGTGTTCTCTAACGTGCATTGACATCGCACAGTAGAGGGGCCTCACCCATTTTGCCTTCGTGTAGATGCGACTGCAGTGGCCAGAATCGAACCCTAGACCTTTGAATTACCAGTCAAGCACTGTAGCCACTGTTCCACCGATGGGGATGATCTTTATCATTTTATATATGGTGACTCGCAGTTATAGGAAAAATAAGCGAAAAAAAATTTACTGCGAAAAAGAAAAAGGATGAAGTTGCAAGATAATGGAAGGAGATTTATTCTGCTAAAATTAACCCACACGCCCTCCAGATACCATAATTGCTAGGAGGTCTTTCAAGCTGTACGATTGTACATCAGAGTGAGTTGGGCTAACATTGCCGAATGCTCGGCTGTGACTTTCCGCTGAAGTGCTCCTAAAGTCACTTAAATGGCTCTAATAAAATAAAAAATATATATATGTGACAAACTCATGCTGCCACGACTACTACGCGCCATATTTGCAATATGTGCTTTTTTTGCCTTTGCCATAAATTTATTGAAGGTTAGAAATAGAAAGCGCCTTATGAAAGGTTACTTCATCGTAAATATGTAAATACTACTAAACACTTCAGCAACAGACAGCACGTAAAGCGTTAAAAAACAGGGAAATATTTTGGCACTCATTTTGCACCATAAATGTGGTCGTTATGATGTATATCGGCATCTCACTTAGACCTACCAGCATATTTTTGCTATGATATTCATTCTCACTACACACATTTTGTCATATTTATGATACCAATGCTAACATGTTTTAATCACTTTAGCACGAGGAATAATAAAGCCTTTGTACAGCCACCTACCACAACCATTGGCTACATATCTCTTCCCATGTACTGGTGCTCTTTCGCCATCCAATGACCCTTGTGCTATAGAGCGTCACACATTATCATCATCGCACGGTCTTTAGCCTTTAGTACGCAATGCTCGTTGGGTTTTGGTGCATGGTGCCAAAGTTGGCGTACATGCATTTCCCTGGCGATGCTCACAAAGGAGGTAGGGGGCCATGTGTTGTGGTTTAGGCACTTCAAAACACGCATTTTATTTCCTAAATAAATTTGTAAAAGCTACTACATGAGCTGTAGCATACTATGTCCATAACTATATGCACATTAAGAAACTAACAAATAAAATTAAATCGAGGGGCACAATGTACATCTCGACGTTGGACGAGATTTTAACACCAGGAATGGCACCACAGAGTGGTACCTATACTATCTTGAATAGCAAATTCACTATGCGCAAAACCTAAAAGACTGCAGTATGGGTTTGAAATATTAAACAACTCCATTCCGCAAGCCCCCAAAAATCTAAATACGCATATATTGCGCACAGGTGATGAGCACGGCGTCGTTACAATCCTCTATACTATTTTATTACAACATATATATATTATCAAATGAAATCAAATGAAATCAAATTCATTCACCTTTGGAAGAAAGGAAAGATGGGAGCTGCCACAAAAAGCTACTACAGTGAGTAGCTTGACGAGGCGACAGCCCCTCTTGGGTAGGACAGCCGCATAGACAGAGGAAACCACGGTATGAGAAAGAACGTGTGCATCATCAACGTAATCACCTCTAAGCTTGCGTTTTAATTGTCTTGTTCATTTTTCTCTTAACTGTACCAAGGTAGCAGTTAAACTTATTACACCATAAAGCAAGTAGTTCCTACATGTACAGAGTCACGCTGGACAAATTTGCGGCAACCCAATTTTAAGAGAGATCATGCAGTTAGGAATCTGTAACACTTATCGTACAACCATTATAACACTTGTACTTCAGTACAGGTGCCCAAAATAGTGACCCAGGAGATGAAAATGCACCCCAAGTGAGTTGCTGTCATCATGGTTCAGTTTTGCTCCACAAAAAGAACATTTCAAACGTGTCATTATTTATTTAAATACATTTCCTGGAAAAAACGTCGCCTAACATGTCGGTAGTGCATTTTCACGCTGCGTTGATTCGCTGAAATTGCCGTTGTACTGTGTTCGTTCAGAAGGTAGCTTCGAAAACTGCCAATTCGAAATGGCGGCCTCAGGATCACAAAGCGTGCCGCTAAAATTGATTTCACCGCTCAAATGGTAATGTTTTTCTATTCAATATAACTCCTACATTTCTTGCATCTCTTACTGCCCGCAATCCACAGGTAATTTAGGGAGAACATCTATTAATCTTAGCAGCTGCCTACGCACAAATGAGGTAGATTAGGCTGCTTCGGTCTGCAATCGTGTACGTCTGAATCATTAGTTATAGTTGTGCTTAACACCTTCGATTCTCATTACTGTGAATGTTTCGACACAGCCTTATTTTAGATACACTGATTTCGCCTTTTTTTTCTTCAGTTGAGTTCATTGTAATTGCTCCAAGTTGCTGGCAAGACAAAGGTGGCATTTGATACGAGTGGAACGTGGCGACAACAATGGTTCAGTAAACAGATGAACCTTAATGTGATATTTCGAATATTTCGTTGTCTTGAAAAAACATGTGTTGCCTTTAGTCAGGCAGCAGTAAACGGCAAGCATAAATATAGAGTTGAATGATATATACATTTATTTTGAATCTCGTAGAAAAAAACGGCAAAGCCATGTTTGTGCTATTTTCCATTATCAATTCGCAGCTTCTGAAATCCAAAGACATCACTTGTGCTTTAATGTGACACCTCGCTACACGCTCGCCATTGCCCTGGGGCGAATGCAATGAAGAGGTAAGGTCCCAACGGTAGCCGCACCTTTGCGTTGACGCACTCGTGTGGTGCTACTGGTTAGCTGTCACTGCCACGGCCACTTACACTCGTAGCCAGTGAACGCGTAAACAGTTGCATCCGGCCCCGCAGGCTAAAGGACATTCTGTCTCCTGAGGGTAAGTTAGATCGAAAGTATAGCCACGTTGTTGCGCTGACAATCGACTGCTGTCAGTTTATGCGGCCCATTAAAACGAATGAAAAAATGCCGATCTTTGTCAACTTCTGCGAAATTTCACAGCTGCGTTCTCTCCTGCAACCTTTGAAAGTATGCAACGCGTAATCTCAGCATCAGTGTCTGTGGTTGTGTTTTGTGATTATTGTAAATCCGTTCTTTTTGTTAATTGTTAGACAATCGAACTGCTTCATACGGAAACTTTAGGTGAAACATGTCATTCAGGCTGCGTGAACATCGCCTTTTCTTCTCCACAGAGACTGGTATAGAAACTTTCGTCTCCATTGCAAAAGCTGCGGTGGTGACCCAGATTTCAAATCACGGATCGAAAATAATTCGCAAAGGTGAACCCCGAGTGAACGTGACAGCTGTGGGGCCTGCAAAATTAGGTAGCAGGGCAAATTCTCATGTGTGAGCCAACCCTCAGTTTTCTTCACAGTAAAAACATTTTGCTCCTCTAGATAGTTCATAAGCTTTGTGTTTATTTTCTTTGGTGTTTCACACGTTTCACGCTCAGTACATTTAGGAGGAGGAGGAGGAGGAGGAATAAATGAGGAAGGACAGGGAGGTTAGCCAGTTCTCAGACCGGCTGGCTACCCTGTACTGGGGAAGGGGGTAAGGGGGATAAAAGATGAAAGAAAAGAAACGTTGTAAAAAAAAAGAGAGAGAAGGTCATCAGACGATCCACGACGCTGTTTACAGTCTGTCTCTAAGTCCACTTGCCAACGCTCTCAATGCCTTGCGTGCAGAGGACGGTCTCGGCCAGTGTCCTAATACCCTTTCTTCCGACAATTGGCGATTGTCTATTCTATCTAAAGCTTTTGACAGTTCTTTTCTTGGCACGCTTAAGCGGGGACACTCGCAGAGAAGATGGAAGAAAGTCTCTGCGCAGCCACAGTTGTCACATGTCGGGCTTCTGGCCATTCCGATTCGAAACGAATAAGCATTTGTAAAGGCCACCCCAATCCACAGACGGCACAAAAGTGTCTCCTCTGCTCTGGTTATTCCTGATGGAAGACGGAGCTGTAGGTGTGGGTCCAAATTATGAAGGCGGACGTTGGTGAATGCCGGTGAATTCCACTGAGCGAGTGTCAGTTCTCGTGCAAGTGATCGAAGCCTTGCAGCGGCGTCCGTTCTTGATAATGGTATAGCTACACAAGGGGCATCGTCATGAGCAGTTCGGGCTGCTTCATCTGCACGGTCGTTTCCATCAATGCTGCAGTGGCCTGGTATCCATTGATATGCTATGTCATGTTGTTTCTCTATAGCCCGGTGATGGAGCAGTCGTATTTCAGCAATTAGCTGTTCGTTTGGTCCATGACGATATGGCGAGGCAATTCCCTGGAGAGCTGCTTTGGAGTCGGAGAATATTGACCATGTCTGTTGCGGTTCTTCAACTAGGAACTCCAGAGCGGCACGAATGGCGGCGAGTTCTGCCGCCGTGGATGATGTCAAATGCAAGGTCCTGAACTTTATTGTGATGGATTTCTCCGGAATTACCACTGCGCCTGTTGAACTTGTTGAAGTGACCGACCCATCCGTGTAAATGTGAATGTGTCCACTGTGTTTCTCATGCAGAAACAGTAATGTTGTTTGTTTTAGGGCCAAATTTGACAAATTTTTCTTCTTTTGCATTCCGGGGATGGTTATCAGGGCTTCCAGTGGATGTAGACACCACAATGGTAACGACGGTCTTGCTGCGTGCGTGAAGTTCGTGGGAATCACCGTGCGATGTGGGGCAATAATAGAGCAGAACGCAGAGCATGGCCTGGAAGTTGGAAGGGAGGCAAGGTGATGCGATTGATTCCGGGTGGCATGTCTTATGTGCGTTCTTAAAGCATCGACACGAATGTAGGTTGTGATAGGGTGTTCATGAGCGATTGCGACAGTCGCTGCTGAGGATGCGCATCTCGGCAGCCCGAGGCATATTCTCAGTGCTTGAGCTTGTAATGACTGGAGGACGTGTACGTTTGTCATGCGGGCCTTGCCAAGCACAGGTAGGCTGTAGCGCATGAAGCCAAGAAAAAGTGCAGCATACTGTTGAAGCATGGCTCGTACCGATGCACCCCATGATTTTCCCGCAAGAAACCTTAGGACGTGGGTGATCATGGTCAGTTTCTTCTTCATGTAAGCGATATGAGGGCTCCAAGACAAATCACGATCTATTATTACTCCCAGGAAACGGTGAGTCTTTTGATAGCTGATTGTGTGTCCATTAATTCTGATGCGGTATGACGTCATTGTCTTGCGCGTAAACGCAACTACTGAGCATTTCTCATATGACAGCTCCAGTCCTCGTCCTTGTAGGTAGTTTGACGTCAGTGTAGCCGCTGTCTGAAGCCTGGCTCGTACGTGTAGACGCGTGACCCCTGATGCCCAGATGCAGATGTCGTCCGCGTATATCGACAGATGTACGGAGTGTGGCAGGACGTCAATGAGGCCGATGAGCGCAAGGTTGAAAAGTATGGGGCTTAGGACCCCACCTTGAGGTACGCCGCGATAAGTATGATGTTGCCTTGTTACGCTATCTTCTGTCTGAACGAAGAAGGTTCTGTCTTTCAAATAGCTGTAGATCCATTGGTAAACGCGGCCTCCCAATCCAATGCTTCCCAAGGCGTCCAGGATGGTTTCATGTAGTACATTGTCGTATGCAGCCTTAATATCCAAGAAAAGTGCCGCTGATAATCTCTTTAGGCTCTTCTGCTGTTGTACAGACGTGACAAGATCAACAACATTGTCTATGGAAGATCGTCCACGTCGAAAGCCGGTCAAAGCATTGGGGTATATATTGTTATGTTCCAAGTACCACTCCAGGCGAGTCAGCACCATTCTCTCCATCACCTTTCCAAAACAGCTGGAAAGTGCGATGGGGCGATAGGAGGCCATGTCCAGAGGCGATTTGCCTGGTTTGAGCAGGGGCACAAGGCGGCTGCACTTCCACGAAGGAGGAACCGAACCGTTGCTCCACGAGTCATTGTATACAGCTAGAAGGGCACGCCGAGCTGTTCGTCCTAGGTTAGCAAGGGCCATGTAAGTGACTCCATCGGGTCCAGGCGATGACGAGCGCTTGCATGCTGCCAATGCTGCCTGAAGCTCCTCTAGAGAAAACATATTGTCCATCCGAGTGTCTCTGGACACCGGCGCGTTTCGTAGGTTACTCATGTTGATCCCGGACCCCTTGTTTGCAACCCTGGCACAGAAGTCTTCCGCTACATCGATTTCACGCCGGCCTTGGTGGAGAGCAAGGCATTTGAACGGACAATTCTGTTGTGGCAATGTTCGTAGGCCGCGGATTATTCTCCATATTTGCGAAAGAGGTTTGTGGGGATCGAGCGACTCGCATAGTGACTTCCATCGTTGCGACTGTAGTGCATTGATTCGACGTTGAATCTTATTTTGTAGACGTCTCGCTTCCCTCAAGTCGTAGATGGATTTCGTGCGCCTATAACGTCGTTCGGCGCGACGACGGATTGCGCGAAGTCGCTCCAACTCCACCTCATATTTGCAAAAATCTGGCAAAGGTCCACAATTAAACGTTGCCTCTTGAATAGCGGCCTTCATTATACCTTCTAGGCTTTCAAGAGAGCCTTCTTGGTTTCTCTCGCATTGCTTCTCTGTGGATGATCTGTACTTTGACCAGTCTATCCGGGAAGTGGGTGCGATTTGCGACTTGCTTAGCCCCTTGATTTTTATATAGGTGGGGATGTGATCACTGCCATGCGTTTCATTGTCCGCAAACCACTGCACCTTGGTGTTCAGGCTGCTCGACACAAAAGTTAGGTCGAGACAGCTAATATATGTCAGACCCCGTAAAAACGTGGGAGCGCCGTCATTTAAACAATGTAGTTGGTGGTCAGATGCAAAGGAGGACACATCTCTTCCCCGACGGTCCATCTTCTGGCTTCCCCACAGGGGGTGATGAGCGTTAAAATCACCGGTAATAATCCATGGCCCAGGTGTCGCTGATAGAATGGCGCTTAATCTTGCTGGGTCGAAGCGGCCTGAAGGCGAAATATATACTGCCACAAGCGTGAAGTTCCCGTTCTTACGCTTAACTGTCAGGCACACGTATTGGTTGCTGTCGTCCGGTGTTACTGGATGCTCAATATATGTGAGTTCGCACCTGATGTAAACAATGACCTTACTGGTTTCGTTACGGGTTGCAGATCTGAAAGCCTCGTATTTAGAAAGTCTTATAGCATTGTGAAGACGTGGTTCACAAATTACGATAATTGGAAACTGATTCTTGAAAACATATGGTCGAAAATCCGAAATTCGGGGTTTAAGACCTCGGGCATTCCATTGGAAAATTGATGCCTCTTTCACTTGTTTACGGAAGGGCTGCAGGGAAAGAGCCATGGTGCTTCTGTAGATTTGATAGCACCGGATTCAAAGCGTCCAATATTTGAAGAGCGCTGTGGGCAGCCGGAGTCTGAATATTATTCAGGAGTACTCGAATTGTCTTCATGAGGGTCTTAATCACGTCTATTATTTCGTTGTCTTGACTGTCATGACTTACTCGCTCTGAAGTAGCTTTCAGTGGACGATGCTGCCGTTCTACTGGCGGTGTCACTGACGGCAGCGCTGGCCACGCATCAGGGTCAATGTTTCTTGCGTCTTTCTGAGGATGCTTGTTGTTGGCACTTGTTGATGCTTGTGGTGGCGAGTGTGTGATATGGGGTAGCGGTGTATCCCTGGCCTTGGCAGAGGATGTCCTAGGAGTTTTCCTATGGCGCGAACGCCGACGTCGCACTTTGTCAGCAGCCTCCCTGTGGGTAGAACCGTCTCTGGCCATCTGCCTCAGCACTTGCATTTCCTTCTTCACATTCGGGCACTGCTTTGATGACGCCTCGTGAGGACCTTGGCAATTGCCGCATTTGCGATGTTCTGCCTGGCAGGCTTCCGTGTTGTGCGACTCCGAACATCGGAAGCACACAGCAGAACTTGTGCAAACAGCACTCACATGTCCTATTTTACAGCACTTCCGACACTGAAGAGGTTACGGCACGAACGGCCGTACTGTGTGTCGAAAATGACCAACTCTTACTTGAGTTGGGAGGCTGTCACCCTTAAAAACTAGTTTCACGCATCGTGAGTTCCCGAGACGGCGGGCTTGCAAGATTGTAGTAGCTACCGTCACTGGTTTGATTAGAGTTGGAAAATCAATATCGCTGATAGAAGTGTCGACGTCGTAGATAACGCCTGCCCTAGAGTCCTTGCCATCTGGTATGAAAGAACGAACGTTGATGTTCCCGAGCACATTCACCTTGGTCAATACGTCGAGAGCAGTACGTTGCGTAACGTCTATCGCCAGAACGTTCTTGCGGCCATTGATTCTCACGTCTGTTATTTGTCCCGGAACGAGCGCCTCAAGTGACATAGACGTGACCTGGCGATTAAGTCGGTTCATGCTGTCAGCGGCATTCAGCGGGACAAACAAAATAGTGTGAACCGGTGGCTCTTGAATATTCGTGGTGGCCTTACTTTGGGAAGGAGATGTCGTAAGCAACCTCCTCTTCGCCTTGTGTCTTGCCACGGGCACAAAGTCACTTTCAACGGAGCTCTCATCACTGGCCGTAGAGTACGTGAGCGTGTCCTCACTGTCGACGTCACTTGGGTGGCCGGAGCGCTTTCTTAGAGTGGCCACCGACGACGCGGGACGTATGGGTGGAGGCCCTGGTGATTCTACGTCCATTTCCGTCAGTACATTTAGGTGTACATTTCTACGTCAGTACATTTAGGTGTGCAAGTTTGACATGGATGAGATGGCTTTTAAGTATGCCTTTTTGATTCAAGTGGGGGAGTGCATGAAACTTTCAAATAAATAATCAAGTATAAGTCCAACGCCACATTTGTCCGGTGTGACTGTTTTTTTCACTCTGTGTGTTTTCTCACCGGTTTCATCTTGCTGTTATATTTATTTATTTTCCTTCATACGTGTATGTTATAGTGATAGTTATACAGAAACAAGTGCCTTCTTATTGATACATCCTCTTTTAGTGTAGATAAATATTATTACAATCACTAAAATGCACAACCAACGTATATAAGTACATAGGCATATTCTGAGAAGCTATGAAAGAGGGCTTCAAAAGTATATGAATTTATTCACATCAAAAAAGTGACATCAATGACCAAACTAAGGGCTTTATGAAATGCACTACAGAAAATCACTTGCCTCTCAATCTTCTCACTCAGTCCTTCAGGTCAGCATGGTCGTTTTTATTCCTTTCATACCGAACTTCTTTCTTTTGCACGGTTGTACTTGTGGGCCGTGTTTATAGGGTTGTCAGCTTCTCGATTGTCACCTTCTCGAGCCATCGCCAAGTAACAATGACAACAACTACTTTATTTATATTTTATGTCAATAAAAAACTTATCAATATTTAAGCTGGTGTGTCGTAAACTATGGCAGTGGTTCCACTGGTGAAACTTTCTCAAAAAGACAAATTGGTTACATTAAACTTCTTGATATATGATCATTGCTAATTATTATATCGGACAATAATAATGTTTAGCAGCTCATACTTTCAAAAAAAGGGGGGGGGGCATTTGCGCACAAAAATACAGGCGTTGAATTAATCACACAGCTCGTTTTGTAGTATATATAAACAACCATGGTTAGTTTTTGTTGTTGTTCCACATATCAGAAGAAAATAATGAAGGTGTGAATGTATTCTTCTGTAAGAAATCTCTCTTTTAACCATACCGGTAATAACTGACATAACGTGCAGAATATGCCAACTACTCGAGAGATATTTTTTTCGTATTTAATTTATATTCACTGACCAGTCCCAATATTGTTACGGGGAATAACGTATACACTGGCGAGCAAATGCGTACTGGCGACTATACTGGCGAGCTAATGCGTACAACGCTGCTGCAGTCTGAGCACGTTCACGTTCAGCACTTCGTTGTCGTCATCCTCAGGCATCTACTTAGCCCGTGACATTACCCGCCGGCGGCAGAAGCACCGTCCCGGTGCGATCAATTCTCGGGGCGTGAGTATGGTTTAAGCCGTGAGACGTGCACTATATCGGTCGGGACTGAAGCTGGTACTGACGTGGTATGGAGTGGAGCTATCTCATAGGTCATGCTGGTGACCTTGCGTATGACGCAGTAGGGGCCAACGTAACGGGACATTAGTTTTTCGCTGAGACCAACACGACGTGATGGTAAGCACAGCAAGATGAGTGACGCCGAAGAGTACTGTACGTCACGGTGCCGGCGATAGTAAGCACTCTTTTGGTTAAGCTGCGAAGCACATAAACGATCCCGGGCGACTTGGCGGGCGATGTCAGCTCGGGCCAGGGCATCACGAGCATAAGCAGTTGATGAGGGGGCGTCAGATGGGAGCGTGGTGTCCATGGGCAAAGGCGGGTCATAACGAAACAGTAGGTTATGTTAAAAATCCAGCTGTATCATGACGTGAACTGTTGTATGCGAAGGTGATGAAAGTTAAGTGGATGTCTCAATCTTTGTGACCCTTGGAGACGTACATCGCTAACATATTTGTCAGTGTACAGTTGAGGCGTTCCGTGAGGCCGTTGGTTTGCGGATGGTACGCTGTAGGTAAATTGTGGTAGGTAGAGCACGATCGCAGGAGCTCGTCGACTACTTTCGATAGAAAACAGCTGCCGCGGTCGGGTATCAACTGACGAGGAGCACCATGACGCAGAATGATTTCATGAAGAAGGAAATCGGCTACATCAGTAGCGCAGCTGGTGGGGAGGGCGCGTGTAACAACATACCGCGTTGCGTAGTCGGTAGCAATAGCAATCCACTTATTACCGGTGGCCGACACAGGAAAGGGTCCTAGAAGATCGAGGCCGACTTGGAAAAATGGCTCATCTGGTACTTCAATGGGCTGGAGGGTACCAACAGGTCTCAGAGCAGGTGTCTTGCGGCGCTGGCAGAGGTCGCATGCCACAACGTACTGTCGCATAGAACGGTAGAAGCCAGGCAAAAAGAATCGGCGGCGAATGCGGTCATACGTGCGTGACACCCCTAGGTGTCCAGCGGAGGGGGCATCATGCAGCTGGGCCAAAACGTCTGAGCGAAGATGCACAGGAACAACTAGTAAAAGCTCAGCACCATCAGGGCGGGCGTTGTAGCGGTGCAAGATGTCGTTGTGAAGAGTGAACAGTTGTAAGGAGTGGTCAGGGTGGGGAGAGTGCAGACCATTGATAATAGCACGCAAAGAGGGGTCGCGGCGTTGTTCAGCAGCTATGTCGGTGAAGTAGGTAATTGAAAAAACGAGGGCCTCCTGCTCATCTTCCCTCGTGTCAGGGGGATCGACTGGGTTACGGGACAAGCAGTCGGCATCCTCGTGAAGTTGTCTGGATTTATAGGATACGGAGAAAGTGTACTCTCGTGAGCGCAGCGCCCAGTGACCAAGGCGTCCCGTAGGGTCCTTGAGTGAGGAGAGCCAGCAAAGCGCATGGTGGTCCGTAATAACTGAGAATGGTCGGCCATACAGGTACGGTCAGAATTTCGCAATGGCCCAGACGAGAGCTAAGCACTCGCGTTCTGTGATGGAATAATTTTGTTCTGAACGCGACAACAGTCGGCTTGCATACGCGACGACGCGGTGCATGTCTTGTTGCCGCTTCGCCAGCACTGCGCCTATGCCGTGGCCACTGGCGTGAGCACGAAGCTCCATGGCGGCAGATAGGTCGAAGTGTGCTAGGACTGGTGGATTGGTGAGAATGTCAACGAGCGACGAAAAGGCGTTTGCTTGCTGTTGGCCCCAGGTGAATGCGACATCCGTTTTCAGGAGGCAGGTTAGAGGACGGGCTACTACAGCAAACTTCTCGACAAAACGACGGAAATGGGACCACAGTCCCAGAAAACTTCGGACGTCCTTGGTTGAGCGGGGTGTGGGGAAGTCGCGAACTGCTCGGACTTTCGCGGGGTCTGGTTGAACGCCCGCAGCGTTAACAAGATGGCCGAGTACGCAGATCTGGCGCTGCCCAAAGCGGCATTTGGACGAGTTAAGTTGCAAGTTGGCACGCTGAAAAACATCAAGCACTGTGGACAGACGGTTAAGATGGTCGTCAAAAATAGTCGAAAAAACAATAACGTCGTCAAGATAGCAGAGGCAGATGGTACACTTCGTGCCTCGAAGGAGAGAGTCCATCATGCGCTCAAATGTCGCGGGAACATTGCATAATCCACAAGGCATCATCTTGAACTGATAAAGTCCATCAGGAGTCACGAAGGCCGTCTTCTCTCTGTCTTTGTCGTCCACAGCGATCTGCCAGTAGCCTGAGCGAAGGTCTATTGAAGAGAAATATTTGGCACCGTGCAAGCAATCGAGTGCATCATCTATGCGCGGTAGGGGATAGACATCTTTTTTGGTAATATGGTTGAGATGGCGGTAATCAACACTGAATCTCCAGCTAGTGTCCTTCTTTTTACCAAGTACAACGGGTGAGGACCAGGGACTAGATGAGGGTTCGATTATGCCCTTATCAAGCATTTTATCGACTTCTCGCTAATAGCACGCTCCGGGGCTGACACACGGTAGGGTCGTCGGCGAATGGGTCGAGCGTCACCGGTGTCGATGCGATGGGTTACCACGGATGTCTGGCCAAAATTACGGGTCGCCGAAGTCAAAGATGTCCTGATAAGAAGCAAGCACACGGCAGAAAGCAGAGACTTGTTCAGAGGTGAGCTTGTCAGATAGCATTGGCTTGAGAACGTCGGAACAGGAACGTGACGAGACGACATTGATGAAAAATCGGGTGGCAAATTGGTGGTTAGGGCGGAAACTGTGTGGTCGACCAGTGGTGTAAGATGCGCTAGTGACATGGCGCGAGGAATAACTTGCGCTGAGAGGCCGAAATAGAGGACGGGAAATGAAGTTCGGTTGTCCTTAACGGTAACCACCGTGTTGGGGAGTGCAACATTGCGTGTCATGGCGAGGTCAGAAATTGGGGCAGCAACATTATCACCATCGGGTACTGCAGGATATGGCGAGAGTTGGACTTGGACTGCGGCTTGCGGCGGAAGTCTGAGGAAATCGACAGAGCGTAGACGAGGTTGGCTGGTAGAGACGGTCTCCGAAAAGGATGGTAGTTCGAGCCGAAGAAGACCTTTGGAGCAGTCAATGAACGCAGCGTGTGAAGTCAGAAAGTCGAGTCCAAGGATGAGGTCATGAGGGCAATTTGCCAGTACAGCGAACAGAGCTGAAGTTCGATGCTCAGAAATTGTTAATCGCGCAGTGCACATTCCAAGCACAGCAGGAGTACTCCCATCCGCTGTACGAACGGTAGGTGCAATCGCAGGCGTCAGAACTTTTTGGAGGCAGCGGCGGAGGTCTGAGCTCATCACAGATATTTGTGCACCGGTATCAATAAGAGCAGTTATAGGTAAACCATCGACGAGAATTGTAAGAAGGTTGCACCGCTGGTCGGGAGTAATCAGAGGATTTGCCGTCCGAGTCGTGTATGCAGCGTCACCTCTGGGGGCTGCACCGGCTAGTTTTCCGAGCGACGGTCGTAGGGAGACCGAGAACGGCGGGGTTGGGGCAAGCGGGATTGACGACGCACGGGCGATGGCGAGCGGCTGGTCCGACGTTCTGGATTATGCTCTGCACCTGTCTCAGCATGGTAGGACGGGGCATAAGGTGCACGTTCAGAGCGAGGCCGCCAATCATAGAAGCTCGGTCGAGGTGATGAGGTCCAACGGCTGCGGAAATGGCGAGCGATGTGTCCTATCCGATGGCACGTAAACATATCGGCCGATCATCATGAGTGCGCCATTCAGCTGGGTTTCGTCGTGGCGCGAACGTGCGGTTCGGAGTGGCAGCCGCAACGACTGGAGCCGAGCTGGAAGTAGCAGGGGCATTTTGATGAGGTGGCGAAATGCCCATATGCGCGATCTCTTGGCGAACCATGGCCTGTATCATTGAAATAGCATCGAGGTTGTGTCCTGGCGCGCTGACGCTAGACATAGCGGGAGGCATAGCCTCGAGTTCCCGACGGACTATTCTGGTGACGTTTTCTGGCGCTGGTGGTCGGTGTTGTGTGGGCAAATCTTCGCAAGAGGACGTAGCCGCCGTGTTGGGAAGGCGGACAAATCGGTGAACTATGCGCCTTCTTTTTGCCTGTTCGAAGCGACGACATGCTTCGATGACCGACTCCACCGTCCAGCAGTCCTTGCACAGGAGAAAATTGAAGGCTTCATCCGCAAATCCTTTCAGGATGTGTCCGACTTTGTCCTCGTCGAGCATGTCTTTGTCGACCTTGCGGCACAGAGCCAATACGTCCTGGTTGTACGCGATATACGGCTCTCTGGATGTCTGGGCACGAGTCGCAAGCTCTTTCTTTGCGGCCACTTGATGTCCGATGGGTTTCCCGAATAGATAGCGCAATTTCTGCTTACAGACGTCCCAGCTAGTTAACTCTTCTTGATGTGTCTCGTACCAGAGTTTTGCCGTGCCATGCAAGTAGAAGATGATGCTCGCCAACATAAGCGCCGGATCCCAATGGTTGGTGCTGCTGACGCGCTCATATTAAACCAGCCAGTCATCGACGTCTATGCCACTTGTGCCGTTGAATGGGCCTGAGTCACGAGGTTGCACCACAACGATCGGCTGCGGGGCTGACGGATCTTGTTGACATTGAGTAGCCTGGTCAGTCATCGTGGTAGCTGCAATGCGCCATCCACTGCGAAGATTCAGCTCGTTGGGCTGTATAGCGAGTGGTACCCCGCACCTTCCACCAATGATGTTACGGGGAATAAAGTATAGACTGGCGAGCAAATGCGTACTGGCGAATAAACTGGCGAGCTAATGCATACAACGCTGCTGCAATCCGAGCACGTTCACGTTCAGCACTTCGTCATCGTCATCCTCAGGCATCTACTTAACCCGTGACAATATTCGTGAAAGAAGACACCAAGGAATTTGAGAGACGCAAAATGTTAAATAGGCTGTCCCTCAAAGCTAATATTTACGCTATAGTGTATGTTTTGTTACGAGGTTTTTGTAACATTCAGATTTAACCTGTTGGCCCTGAGCTAAGTAGGTACACTTTCTAACAATTGATTTGCTTTCAACTCAAGGTCGTCAATGTCTGGTCCAGAGAAGAGTAGATTTGTGTCAAATAGATCGATAACACTCAGGTGTTCAGGGAATGTTTACTACGTCGTTTAGATATATGTGGGCCGGACTCCTCATCACCACCTAGCCTCTCTACCAGTGGATAGACCTCATACTTCCTTTTGTCGGACAATAATTACACATGGTGACTCCCTACCAACTGGTTTTACGCCCGCGGCGAGACCTTCAATTCCTCCATGGTGCCTCAAACAGCCAGTCATCAACCTGATAATACTAGGCATGCAAAAAAAAACGAGATTTCTCAATACCAGCCCTCAAGCAGCTCGCCTTACTTCTGCTGTACGAGAAGTACCAAGACTGCACCCACGTCTACACCGACGGCTCCGTCCTGCCAAACAGCTCAACTGCGGCGGTCGTTATTCTAACGCACGCCACAACCATCAAATTCAGGACAGCTCATGCAACCACAACAACGCCAGAAGAGCTTGCAGCGCTTCGCGCTGCGCTGCATCTCATTAACGACCAAAGCACGCAACGGTGGACGATTTTCTGCGACTGCAAGGCGGCAAAGCAGTCGCTTCTGTCAAACCTACGCCGTGGTCCATACGAGCAGTTGGTATTTTAAACAGCGGAAATGCTACACCATATAAGAGAGAAAGGGCACCACGTTATATTTCAGTGGTTGCCAAGCCACATTGGAAATATCGGTAACGAACGAGCAGATCAAGCTGCCCGTTCAGCCCATTCAGAAGACAACAACCAGTCAATACCTCTCTGAAGGACGGATGCTGCTAGGAGGCTCCGCATGCTTGCTCGCCCACACTCCGTGGCTCTTTGGAATGAGCCTCTCTTTACGCATGTATGATTACGATCCCTCGATCCAACCTTAAGCATGCAGCGTCCAACAAAAATGCGACGAGGCGACGCTACTGCTCTGTGCAGATTATGGTTGGGAGTCGCGTTTGCCCGTGCGTACGCGTTCCGCATAGATATGGCCGACACCGCCAACTGTGCACACTGCGGAGATGAAGAAACACTTCGACATATCCTGTGTGACTGCCCGAAATACAACCTGACAAGACAACACCTTTCTAATAAACCAAACAGGTTACATGACCAGCCGCTGTCAGAAGAAAGTATACTGCGCCATTGTCATGACTCATTGTCACAGCAGAAAGCCGTGCAAGCGCTACTGGGCTTCTTACGAACTACTGGCCTGTCCGAACGCCTCTGAGTGGACTGATTTTGTGTGTGCGTGTGTGTCGGTGTTTTTCTCTGATTTATTTTTTAACTCTCCCTTTCTCGTTCAACCCCCTATTCCCCAACCCCAGTGTAGGGTAGCATACCTGATACTAGCATCTGGTTAACCTCCCTGCCTTCCTTTTTTTTCGTTTCTCTCTCTATATATATTTAATAAACCAGAGTGGGCTGAGAATAAACTCTTGTCACACTCCATGTGTAATGTTACCGAGTTCAGATTTCGCAACGTTAATGTTCGTGTATTTCCCATCGTTCACCGGCCACAGCAGGGCAGGAGCAAATTTACTGCTCAAGCTTTTCTTCGCCACCTTATCTGCGGCGCGCAAGCATCGAAGAGCGACCCGTGGCGTACATGCATGCAGCAGACGAGATGCTGCGGTTCACCGACAAAGCTGTAGTCACCGCTCGCGTCCTTTCAGACAAGTCTCCACTAAGGGCGGTGGTCGATTACCGCTTGGCACCCACTTGTCAGAGTGAGCCATTGGTAGCAGCAGCCGTAGACGATGTTGAGTCTAGTTCGACAGGGCTATCAGCTTCGTGACAGGGGTATCGCCATGGGGAGCTGGCTTTTCGGCGGCGAGATTCCTTTGATGAGGAACTCGCAGCGCCAAGCCTGAAAACGGGCACGCGGGGATTGTTTTTCTAATCTACTAACGTCGTTGAAAAATTGCTTTGGTTGATTGGTTCTTCAGCACCTTGGCGCAACCCACCTAGGGGGATAGGCCATGAATGGGACGGTGCCTTGCTTTTCAAATTAATTCACTTCTTGATATGAGAGTTGGATTAATTAGGTAATGTAGGTAATAATAAAAAGGTGTTAAATTTCTAAAAAACCTTGAAAAGAAAAATACAAACCTACAAAAATTATACTATTATTTTATATTTATTATTATACAAAAAAGTTACTTATTTTTAGCATTACATTCTTTTAGATTCTCGTAAGAAATTTGTAACAGCGGTAAAAATGCTCCTGTGGCTGAATCCAGATGCAACTGCGCCAAATGAAAGAATCACCGGAAGTGTCAAGTTTAAGCCCAACTTTCGTAAGGGTTCTTCTAGTAGATTTTCCCCTTGAGTTTTGAATTTTCGGCATGACAAAAAGAAGTGTTCCAAAGATTCCCTCTCATTAAAATAAAGGCACAAAGGCGACTGTGCCAGACCCGACCTGTGAAGGTAAAAGTTCAATGAGGGGACTCGAGCAACGCAGCCTGGTGATCACTATTTCTTCCTTTCTTGATGAACACCACTTGTTCTTCCAAGAGAACTTTAGCTGTGGCAGTCTGATACAAACAAAGGGGATTTTTCAAAGGTATTGGCCGTTGTGCGTTTTTAATAGCGTGCTGCTGTGATATATTCCGAAGTAGGCAAAATAGGTAAAACAGGACAATCAAGGGAAGATACAGCTAGTGCATCTGCATGCTCATTCAGAGCTAAACCTCTATGGCCTGGTACCCAAACTAGTCGAACGAGTCGCACAGTGTAGGAATCAGCGAGTAGGAAGTTTCTAAGGTACGCGAAAAATTTGGTGAGCTTAAGGCAGGCAATTCGGTGAGCCCAACAGACCGAGAGACAGTCTGTTAGAACAATAACCGCTTATAGATCTTGCGGCACTTTACGCAATGCAAGGACTATTGCCAGTAGTTAAGCTTGGTAACTAGGTGTAAAGTCGGATAATCGAATTGAGAAAACCCAATCTAGAGAGGATGATACGATTCCTACGCCAGCCTTCTCTTCATAAACTGAAGCGTCAGTCGCTATCACAATGGATGTTTCTAGATTGGCGAAATGATCTTCCAAAATGCCATTTATATACTGATATGGTAATTTTTTTGCATTCTTGGGATATATATCGTCAAATTCTATCCTAATTGCATCTACAGTGTTGAGTTGAGCACAAGTGTTTCCCAAAGGTTAACTTCTAAGAGCTCCAAAAGTTTCTGAGTAAATATTACTTGAGGACCCCTTAATTTAGGCCATTGGTGGTTGAAGAATGAGGTCTGCTGGTTAATGAACACATACTGTGCCCTCCGCTGAGGTGATGCATAGATTTTAAGGAATGTACGTAGTGTTAGAATATGAAATCTTTTGATAAGAGAAGGCAGGCGGGATTCTTCGTATAGGTTATGGTTGGCAACATATTTGGGTAGCCCTAGGCATTAGCGTAAAGATTCGCATTCTAGCAGAATCAGTGGTCGAACCTTGCAGGCCGGAGCGCCAGAAAACAAAACACAGCCGAATTCTAATATTGGTCGAATGTACATGCAATATATCATAACGAGCACGTCTCTACGCAAACCGGCACGATAATTACTGAGCCTGCGCAGCATCCCTACGGCACGTGCTCTTTTAGCAGCCATGTTTTTTATGTGGGGACTCCAGTTAAGTGTTTCAGTGTAGGTTACCCCCAAGTACCTAACTGACTCGACCTGAGGTATGGCGTCCTGTCGGTACATTAGGGAAATTCGCACTGGGGCATTTTGTGCGAAAACTATGATTGTACTTCTGTTTGTATTGAGGCATAGGTTGATATCCTCCAGCCACGTTTCCAGACTATTCATGTATGTCTGCAGAATCAGGTACAGTGTGCGAATGTCCGCCAACGCAGCAAAAAACGCAATATCATCGGCATACACATAGACCTGTACATCTTTCTGTATGAGAATGGTACAAAGTATGGCATTAAATAATAAGGGCGATAGTACTGACCCTTGCGGTATACCTCTCGTTTGCCTGTATATTGAAGAGTTGACACCAGATTGCGAGCAGTAAAATTCTCTATCACGTAAGAAAGCATGGATCCAGGCCACAAAGTATTGAGGCAGTCCTAAATTCTGAAGTGAATCTAGCAAATTAACATGTTCCACGCTATCATAGGCTTTTGTGATATCTAAGGTTACCAAAGCGGAGTATTGTTTCAGATATCGAGCAAGTTGAATTCTGTTTTCGATATCCACGTGCGCACACCAAATGGAGCAACCACGCCTGAATCCAATCTGACATGGGCTCAGTGTCAGTTTTTCTGACATCCATCGATCTATACGTCTATATAAAATTCTTTCAACAAACTTTACTAGGTTTGATGTAAGTGAAACGGGCCTGATATTATCTAAGGTAAACCTAGCGCCTTGTTTTTTTAATAATGGAATCACTTTTGTCATTCTCCAATTTGGTGGCATCCAAGAGCTTCTAAGTGAGTGATTAATAATTTCGAGTAGGCCAAGTGGGTATATTTTATGTACTGATTTTATCACCGATGTCGTCATGCCATCAGGACCAGGAGCCGAATGGGGTAGTGTTCTGACTACGTTTTCTAATTCTGCAGGCGTAACCTTTTCAAAATCCTCAGCCCTTTGGGGGGACTGGGCTTGGTATGACAGAAGTGTCGTAAAGTGACTTTCTAGGCCCTGACCTATATCTTCTAGAAGGGCCTTCAGTTCAACTGGTGATGATACTACAGATTCTATATTTCTTTGTACCGGAAGAACTTTCTTAGTTCTCAGAAGTCGTAAAAGTGCTTTTCTATTGACCGGCTTTGACAGGAACTCACATCGGTCGTTGTTAAATTTGTCCTTCGCATTAGCGATGGTCCTCTTATAAATAGCGGCCGCATACTTATAATCACTCCAGTTCCTGGGACACTGGTTGAAGATTAATTTTTTCCATGCAGCCTTTCTTAGACTATAAGCCCGCGAACAGTCTGCATTCCACCAAGGGTTCGTAGATGGTTTAGATCTTTCGATGGTGAATTTTGATTTATTTAACGACTCTTTTAAAATGTTGCTAATTCTGATGGCGTCTAGTTCTGCATCATTCGTTTGGTTAGATAAAGCGCCTCGTAAGTATTTTTCAAAAGTATTAAAGTTTACATGTGTTATGGAAGATCTATTCTTGGATGTTATTGGACATACCACCTCGAACAATATTGGCATATGGTCACTACTTGTTCCCGACTTAATCGCAGACCATGATAAGATGGAGAGGTTAGCGTTAGAAAAAGTTAGATCGAGTACCGACGAGGACTGATTACACATAAATGTAGGAGTTTTTGTGTTTATGTATATAAAGTTATCAATGTTCACCCAATCACATAAACGTTTGCCATTCAGATCAGTTTTCAAACCCCAAGAAATATGATGAGAATTGAAGTCACCTACTAATACAATATCCTTTTGGCAATAGTGAACTGCAGTATCTAGGGCGGAAGAATTTTGAACACCCGCAGGAAAATAAGCATTAATAAATGGGAATTGGAGGGACCCAGGAATAGTAATGCTTATTGCTAAAATCTCGCTTTTTGAAGCCAATGGCTGATAAATAATTTTAGCTCTATGGGCGATTTTAGATGAGATAAATATTGCCAAACCTCCACCCCGAATTGGGCGGTCTAGACGGAATGTGCGGTAATTTTTAATCCAAAAATACTTATTTTCTGCAAGCCAAGTTTCTTGTAAAGCAACAGTATCAGGGGAATAGTTAGCGCAAAGTTTAAGTAAGTCTGTAGCTGCTGAAAAAACGGAGCGGCAATTCCACGGTAGTACTTTTAAATTCCCTATTTTGAAGAGATACCAGCAGCACTCACTGCTTTATCTAAGATGCTATCCTTTAAAAAATCCTTTTTTGATGGGTTTTCCTTCTGATATCTCTTATTTCTTGATTTAGGACTAATTGAGGACCGTTGTGTCTCAAGGAGAAGCACGTCGTTTCATATTTCTTGAGTCAGAGTCCATTTGTTCTGGCTGTGAGACATGAGAATCGGAGTCCGAGCTCCAATCTAGGTCCTGTACAAGAGGCGTAATTATTCTATGGCCAGTGTTCAGCGTGTCTGGCTTTGACATCGAAGGGCCTGGTTTCGATGGAATATCAGTAACCTTAACTGGTGAAGGTAGAGAAGGGGGCACGGTAGGTTGGTCACCTCCCTGCAATATTTGATTCAACTGAGTGCTCACTATTTGTGCCAATGACTCCGCTAGGCTCACGAATAGAGATTCCATAAGTTTCGTCATGGCCTTTTCCACCGTTGATGTTATTAAATCAGGCAACGACGACTCAAGCATCTGGTTTGCCCGTTTAGCAACGGAGGCATAGCCACGTGAGCGCTCAGAAAGAATAGATCGGGCTCACGCCGGGAGCATCGTTGTTGTTCGATGATTTCTAGAAGTTGCAACTCACATGTCCTCATGGGGCAACTTTCATCGTCAGCCGCGTGATTTCCTCTGCATAGACAGCATCTCACCTCTTGGGTTGAACATTTGTCGGGATTATGTTGGTCAGTACATGTGCGACACCTCACACCCGATCTACATCCCTTGATGGTATGCCCATGCCTCCAGCATTTTTTGCACTGCAGTGGACGAGGGGATAGTGCATCTACACGATAAATTAGTGGCCATGCCTTAATTTCTGTTGGTCGAGCCGTGCCGACAAAAGTCACAATCACTGATTCTGTGGGGACCTTTTTGCTCTCAACGTTTCGCGAGCAGCGAAATACAGAGACTGCTCCTGCGGCCGTAAAAATTTCAAGTATTTCGAATGGTGTATGGCTCAAGTCCACTCCTCGAACCAGTCCCTTCACACAGGCCAAACGGACAGGTACGAAACAGCTCACCGGATTTGAGGCAAACGTTGTGCATTTTAGAAAATCTGTGATGCAGGCCTGGTCTGGCGAGCAGCACAGGATGCCTCCACGCCAAAATTGACGCACCTCAGTAATCATTTGGTAATAATCGTAAATCTGCCGGAGTTCTTCCTGAATTAGTTACGGGTTTTTCTTGCGAATAGACTCGACGTTGGTTGGCACCAGGGCCACAGGAACGCTCTTCAGACCACTGCGCAAAAATAGATCGATTAGCAAATCACTGTTAGGAAGGGAAGCCGACCAGGCAGAATATGCCTGGCCGGGAGAGTAAAGAGACATTAGGTTAATAGGCTTAACAGCACCGCCCGATCCGGCCACCCCACCACAGGAGGAAGCACGAAAGTGCCCTTGAAGTAGCAGCGGGGGTAGATCCCAAATTGAAACCGGACGCAGAGGCCTCAGGAAGCACCAGAAGAAGCACCGGAGGAAGCACCACGCTGGGGCAACAGGACAGCTCTAGGTGAAGACCTGTCTGGGGGACGTCGTCATGATTGCATCGAAATGCAGCCTACCCTAGGGTTCATCTTCTTCTTCCCTATTTGCCCTGTTTCAGTACTGTGCAGCATGTTAAGTGTTCCGGCTCCAGAAACGTCATCGACTATATGTTGAGCTAGCTGTTGCTATCTCCGGTTTCAGTGGGTGGACTACAAGTAGTGGGATTCGCCCAATTTTTAATAGCCCAGATTCGTTCTATAATATATCGTGACTACAAAACACACAATGACGACCCTTGTCGTACCCCTGAGCTGCTTGGAACCTAAAAAACAAATCAGGTTGTTTTCCTTACAATATCTAAGAAAACCTTCGCAGACATGAGTGAAAGCGATATCAAACCAAAATATGGTTTTGTTGCAATTCTGGTATTTCCGACGCTGTTTTTTTTTCTCGTCTTAGTGAGGAGCCATTGCATTTTCGATGCGAAAAACTCTGTATATAAGACGTCCCGCGCAACATTGCGAAATGCTGAAATCATTTCCAAGAACAAGACAATTTGCCAAACCATTGCGTTGCACCAAATTTCATAAGGATGCCCGTTTGGCTACCCATTGTATTCTAGATGAGGTATTTAGAGCCTAAGTTTCTAGACATCTTTTGCTACTCTTGGATCATCGGGTTAACTAGGAATGTGTCGTGCTTTCAAAAAAAAACATACACGACCATTTGGGGAGTGTCCTTCAGGATATAAATGTTTGAGGCCCGCTCATCTTTCTTTTCTCTTGTTGGAAGTTCAGAATTCGCTCTGTGTGTGTAGAGTGCGTGGGTTTTCCTCTTATGGATTGTTTTCATCTGGGTTGCTCACTGTACAGTGTAATTTGAAAAAAAAAACAAACTGCGAGCTTAGATAAATTGAAAACTGCATGATGGTCAAAGAATCTCCAAGAAGAGTGTTCGTTACACTAATATCAACAAAACTCTTACCTGGTTACTCTTACCTTGTCCACTGAAAAAGCGCAATATCTTAAACCCATACTTTCCGTAAACCAACCATAAAACACCAAACCAAGAGTGGTTGTAGACACCCGTGCGCAATCAAGCGTTCTTCTCAGCAGACGCATGTAGTCTTTAATTGCGGTGCTAGTCCGATGCAGCCAGCGAACTACACTGAAGAGTAGCAGAGGGTAGGAAGAATATAAGGAAATAAAAACCGGTGAACAGCACGGTATATGAACCCACAATAATGCAATACTACTTTGTTTGGAGTTTGGACCCTGTAACACTTAGGCTTGAAATAATAAGATTAAAGTTTTCAATGCGAAGCATTTCTTAGCGAACTTCGGCGACTGAGAATGAAATAACTAGAAGAATAAGAATGGGGCTGAGCATACTTGGCAAGCACTCTCAAATTATGGCAGGTATATTGCCACTAACCCTCAAGAGGAATGTATATAACAGCTGTATCTTGCCGGTACTTAGCTACGGAGCAGAAACCTGGAGACTTACAAAGAGGGTTCAGCTTAAATTGAGGGCGACGAAGCGAGCAATGGAAAGAAAAATGGTAGGTGTAACCTTAAGAGACAAGAAGAGGGCAGAGTGGATTAGAGAACAAACGGGGGTTAAGGATATCATAGTTGAAATAAAGAAGAAAAAATGGACATGGGCCGGGCATGTAGCGCGTGCATAGCATAACCGCTGGTCATTAAGGGTAACTAACTGGATTCCCAAAAAAGGTAAGCGCGTTAGGGGGAGACAGAAGGTTAGGTGGGCAGATAAGAGTAAGAAGTTTGCGGGTATAACATGGCAGCAGCAAGCATAGGACCGAGTAAACTGGCGGAACATGGGAGAAAACTTTGTCCCGCAGTGGACGTAGTCAGGCTGATGACGATGATCATGATGATCTATCTAGCCGTTTACGTTTAGGTGCATGCTCTCGCGGTCACACGCTTTACTTCACGTGAACCAAAATTAGCCTGGGAGGGTAAGACACTTTGACGAATATGGGCAAGACATAGATAATGTCACAATCCTGTTGCGTATGAGTCAAAAATTTCCCGCCATACAGAGGCGCATATCCACGGGCGGCTATGTGCCGCAGGTGATTGACACTTATTATCTACCCAGGAACGATGAGAACACATACGGGCAATTATAACGCGTCAACCTTAAGCAATACCCGACATTGGTAGCGTCGGCCCAGCGATTACATAGAATATATGTCTGTGTTAAGAAGAATCAGCGTTGGCTCCCCGACAAAGGCAAATAATAAATTTCAGGGTCCCAGCGGCAATCGAACCCAAGCATTGTGCGTGGTAGTCAAGCATTCTACCACGGAGCTACGGCAAGTCTCCGAACTGCTTTTAAAATAGACGACAATCTTCATGAAAGGAAAACAGTGGTTGCAGTGCTGCCTACCCAATTTAAGAAACATAACATATGTACTATTATGATATTGCCATCACGTCGGGATAACGACAATTGTGGTTAGTTGCCATGCGCTGAAGTTTATGTAACAGTGTTAAGGGCCCACATCTTCGTGAGCATCAGCGATTCATATCAGCTTCTGGTGTTGCTAATACGCACGTTCCAGTTGGCATCGTTGCGGAAGTGCAAAGAACTGGTGTTATAAACATCTGCAAATCTTTACCCTATGCCTGTGCATGTGTGCATAATTTGTACATATATTAAATGCGAAGCATTTCTTAGCGAACTTCGGTGACCTTGAGCGTATCTATCTATCTATCTATCTATCTATCTATCTATCTATCTATCTATCTATCTATCTATCTATCTATCTATCTATCTATCTATCTATCTATCTATCTATCTATCTATCTATCTATCTATCTATCTATCTATCTATCTATCTATCTACCTATCTATCTATCTATCTATCTATCTATCTATCTAGCTATCTATCTATCTATCTATCTATCTATCTATCTATCTATCTATCTATCTATCTATCTATCTATCTATCTATCTATCTATCTATCTATCTATCTATCTATCTATCTATCTATCTATCTATCTATCTATCTATCTATCTATCTATATATATATATATATAGTTGTATCAATATCAAGCTTGGTATGGAATAACATGACTATATTAAGAACACATTTGACTAGTCGTAACATAAAAATCATGATATGTATGTCATGAATGTCATGATTTACCTTTCATGGTGCTGCAGCTTTTGCGGCGGTTTCGTTCACATGGCATGTTACAAAACTGGTATGGCATGGCATGATTCCACGGCGAACACAAGCGACATACATTTACATAAAACTCATGACATGCATGTCATGTAACAACATGACTACATACCACGCTCATGGCATGCCCGCGGCAGGTTCGCTAGCTCCATATATATTAAATTTGGTATCAGGGGACGTGAATAGATGACGATGGCAAATGACACATTCATACATGATAATCATTTTACGGAAGTCATGTACGGCATCATTCACCTTCACGTCGTAACGTTGTGCAGATTTTTAAGTGGCATATCAACATTAGTCATTCGTGCTTTACACATCATCTATTCCCACTGAACGTGGGATCCACCAATTTTTTAACGTCATTTCATGACGTGTCACTTAATAAAAAATTGCAACATAGTCCCCTTTTCTACGCAGATTCGCGAAACGTCAATGCCCCGGTGCGTGGGATATGCCAAATTTCTTGATCTTCTTGTGACGCACTATGAAGGACACAGAGCACGGCGTGCTGTCGTACCTTTCTTTGTGATTGTGCTTCGTAGTCGGCAATAATCGTCGCCCTGCTAGTTCTCGCCCATTTTTTGGGTCACCCTTGTTATAATGAAATGCAAAGAGTCCACAAGTTGATGTGTATTTGGGAGATCATTACAGGTGGTGCTTCTCAGAGAACCGCTATGTTAGAACATGTTGGGTGGACAATACAAAACTTTTTATGCAAAGCAAGTACGGTTGGCAAAATTAGGGTAGGGTAGCTTGACCAAGCATATTCTTTGGTTGATTGATTGATATATGGGATTTAACGTCCCAAAACCACCATATGATTATAAGAGACGCTGTAGTGGAGGGCTCCGAAAATTTTGACCACCTGGGGTTCTTTAACGCGCACCCAAACCTGAGCACACGGGCCTACATTTCCGCCTCCATCGGAAATGCAGGCATATTCATTGGTAAAGCCTAAAGGTTTCGAAGTGCACCTGATAAGTATGCATATTACAGATGCTAGTTAAGCGGTCAAAAACCGGATATTGATTCAGAAATTGTGCCATTGGGCGACAAACTACTTCGATTCGATGTTAGCAAACGAAGAAAAAAACGGGGGCGATAAAAATAAAGAAAAAGAAATTCCGTCATCCTCACGAAGTGATTGATGATAGAAGAGCTTGCTCGAGAATAATCGGGAGAACCCGCAAATCTATCGTACAAGTCCTCTACTTTCATATAAAGACGTGGCACGCTGTTTATGAGGGATCGTATGTACACCTATATATACACAAGACGTCATTATTTATATATCGGTGATAATATAGAGAAGCATAAAATTGCTGATAAAAGCCCCGAGAGACGCGTTTTTTTTTTGAAGATTACATTATTGTGACCGGTCAAGTATGTGGCGAGGGGTCTTGAATTAGAAGTCGCCGTTGAAAGTTGGAGAAAGCAAAGTGGATGCCGGCTCCGAGACCAGGTTCTTTTCATGTATTTGAGAAAGCTGTTATTCCTTGTTGAAATAATATTACAATGACCAAGATGATTTGAAGTCACAGGATACCTGTCATGACGGTACATTTTAAATATTTCGTTTGGCATACTTCAGAAATATGCAGCTGAAAAAGCTACCGCTACAGAGCTTCTTTCGCAAACATTCTTCAGTGCTGGTTGCCTCGCAGATTGTGTTAAAAATATGTATCGTTTGTAAGAGAAAATAAGGGATTGATGCAATTATAAAAATAATGAAATATCTAGTCCAAGCAAAATTCTAACCTGAGCCTGCTGCGTGGCAAGCAGGTGTTTCGTCGCGGAGACACTTCAGCATTAGGCCGGCTTCTTTAATGAAAGAAAAAAAATCTTCACAAGAATTTTATTTACTGGGATGAGCCTCCTGACGAATATGAAATTGTGCGGCATGGTTTCACCAGATGCGAGAACATGTGAATTACGGAATTGTCGGTGGTTTAATGCTGTGCATCACTGAAGTGTTCAAATGCAGTGGTGCACTTGACACCCTACAGAATATTGTAAAGGTTACTTCGCCAAATTGGAAAGGAAAAACAAGTGGTGTAGTGGACACTGCGAATCTCTACATCCTCAAAAGCTCTCACCGGGTTTAGCAGTTACACCGTCTTGACTGAGGTGTTTTATAACATTTCTCTCTTATTTTATGCATTTTCACGTGTTTCCTGCCTCAACGTATACCTGAGTAGACGCAGAAGTCCTGCAAATTCACGCTCATGTGTTTATGTTAGTCCAAATTAAAAAAAAGAAAAAAGTCTGGGTCACTTGTTTTTACGAGGAGGAAAAGGTCAGCTAGAGACTACATATTGTAGTTAAATTTTTCTTATCATACGAGTGCCACACAAAGTCGTTACACGGCATATGGGGACTAAATAGGCCTAATATTGTTATTTAAATCAAAATACTGTGATTTGTTTTCGCAGCACACTGAGATCTTTAACCATCTTGGTCGAACAGTTTTCTTCATTTTCTTAAAACTTGAGACTGATCATGTTTAAAACGCTCCTCAATTGGTGTTGCTATTTTCACCAAGTTCGCAATCATCACAATTTTTTTGTAGTTTCACTAGGAAATAAACATACATTGTGGATGAAAAGTTTTTGCTGAATGAGCATGATACCTTTGTTAGATTTTAGGTAAATATTTTGGCTCGAGCAGCCTTCGCGAAAACGAGACTTCTGAATTGTAGGTCAGTAAGAAGCAGTTGCTCAAAAATCAATGATTGTCAATAAAAAATGTACTCTCATTGATGTAAGCCTAAATTCTTGTACACCCACAGAACAAGTTGTGTGAACTTATAACAAATGGCTTCTGTTGGCCGAAATGACCTAAATGTTCAGTGATAGGCCTAAAAATCAGTAACATCTGAAATTTTCAAAATCAGCTTTTTCCATCTGCTGATAAAAACCCTTTTTTTCTAGATTGATTTGAGGATTTTTTTAAACAATTGTGGATTTCTCTTTTGTGAGAGAAATCCCAAGCCCATATAAACACTCTGCAAAAAAAATCACGACATTTCTTTGTCTGTACTACTGTAATCACCCAGAAGCAAGAATGCTTGAGGTCCACGCACTAATATTTAAGTCCACGTTGAAGAGCCTCACATGCTCAAAATGTTCGGAGCAGTCAACTATTGCGTGCCTCGTAATCATACCGCGACCACACGACGTTCAGCTTCAACAACAAATATCTTGAGCGTCAAGCTACGTTTTAATATTTTTCGTACTCGTTTAATGTTGGATAATGATATGTCTGCACATGTCGTGCTATAATGATGTAAGCATTCTCCAGCAGTAATGCGATGCCTGTCTTCTTTCCTTCTTGATCTCTCTGCTTGAATGGACTCCGTGTCCTTTTTAAGATGAACAATGCGATAACATTTTATTGACGCTGTTGAATGTAGCAGATAGCAGCGCTTCGACACGTTCTTGCTCTCGGCAGTTGAGCTGCTGTAGAGGTGGGTGCTGGTGGCTAGCAACGTAGAAGCCTTATTTGTAAGTGTCATTCTCTTAGCAAATTTGGCCTAACATAGAGAACTGTTATATTGTATGTCATCTTTAGAGTACTTTTACGTTTAGTTGTTGTTGGTGAACGCTTCTCATAAGAATTATGTGTTTCACCATTTATCATGACTAACATTTCACGTAAATTCAGGCTTAGTACTGCAAATACATATGTTTTAATTGTTTGCAATACCGGAAAACTTCGTATTGTAGGATAAGTGTCAGTTGCATTTTCAGAAAAAAAACAGTACAATAAGTAAAGCTTCGTGAATTTTCTGACATTATTTCGTTTATTCTATGCATGGGCAACGTAAATCAGATGATAAACACATGTGGCAAACATAAAATTACCGTACAAAAGATACAAAATGACTAGTATGTTATTTGCGTAACACTCCTGAGCTCTTCAGCAATTTGATCCTACAATAATTTCAACTACACGTCTCGCAGGCACTAGCAGTTATACATGTAACATTATCTTGAAGAGTTCAAGCAACCATGTCATAATTGATATTTCTCAAGTACTTACTGTAGGGATGTAATAAATGATCACTCTACGATAAGCTAGCTGTCTAGGTCTACCAATAACAATCTTTCTAAAATGCAAGAAAGCTGCAAACATGCGCGTGTAACCTTAGTTTGATGAGGAGTTCATACTGCATCAATTGTCTGACTGCCTTTAATACTCATTCATTACATTTACAGCACATGCATATCTAAGTTAGTTTTACTACGCTCTTAAAAGCACTGTCCCGCGACTTGTTTAGTGCAGTATATTCTGAAGCAGCACTCAGTGAAAAATGTCCTAAATTATGTGTGACAGTCTAGACCGCGAAGTATGTAATTGATTCGCAAAGCAACGTAGACAGAATTTTCCCCCCAGATTCAATCATAAAACGTGTGCTCAACCTCCGCTTCAACTGAATATCACCAGCGTCACAAAGACAAAAGTTTCTGTAGTGGCGATATGATAAAGAAACTTGCGAAATAACGCCTTGAAATCCCACAAAATTTCTTTACCGGTCCTTGATAGACAAAATTAACGCTTCGGTTATTTACATATATTGCTTCATGTCCGTTTGAGTTACCAAGGCTTCCAATGTGAGACACTCAAAGTTAGAAGACGAATAACATTGCTATCGTTGCATCTCATTGTTGCACTAAAATTGCGCAGTCAATGTTAGGGGTGACCCTACAAGCGAGTTTGAAAACTTTGCATCGTATAACGTTTCAGAGTACTTCTTCTGTGTTTCTGGAAATAAAAACTAATTTAACTGCTTTGGCCTCTGATGCCTTTAGCCTTACGTTATTATTTTGATGTAAGAATGGCCTACGCATCTGTATAGTGGAGTAGTAACACCTAGCTCAAATTGCTTTATCACAGTTTTGCAACCTCTGCATTAGCAGCATGAGTGAAAGCAATCGGCGCCTACTTTTTTATTGTTGTTTATTTTTATTTATTTTATTTCTTCATTTGTGCAGCAATACAAGATTGCCATGGTGAAGATGACATAAGGTGGACGTTAGAAGAAATGTCACCGGACTAGGCTGAACTTTACACATATAAAACCTGTTTCTTTAACCAAACTACAGTACGACGTATGTTTATTCTCTCATGAACCGCCGCAAACTTAGCAACCACCATTGCATACTAACAGGGCATCGAAAGTACTATCACTTAAAGAAAGCGTGGTGCAATGAAGGCGTGACATTTGCACTCCTTACTTAAATGTTATCTTATGTGCAGGAATTTCGGTCATCACTACAATGGACGAAGAACTGTACAAGGATTTCGATGGACTGCCATTGTTAGACTTATACAACCAGGAATCGCTCCGCTCGGCAAAAACTACAAACCTCGACGCGGAGACATAATTTTGGTGTCATATCCCAAGAGCGGCAGCAACTGGACACAGTTCATAATTTGGAACATAATGACAAGAGGTCAGCAACCTAAAGATATGATAGAACTGGGGCTGAGGTCTCCATTTCTTGAAGTAACTGGGGCCGCAGTGGTGGAAGACTCATGGAGGACAGGCCCCATAGCAACTCACTTTCCGTACAAAGTCTTTCCACCGGTCGACCAGGCTAAGTACGTCTACGTGGCCCGGAATCCCTATGACTGTGCCGTCTCCATGCACCACTTCCTGAAAGGCCTGACTCCTAGGACGTACATGGATGTTTCTTTCGACAAGTTTCTGCACCTTTTTCTGTCAGGAAAGGTAATCTTTTCAGTTTGGCTTAATTCTTGAAATATATAGACAGAAAGAGCCATTACGTTTTTCAATTCAACGCAATATGCAGTCGTGTGTTCGGCTAACACCACTTGAAAATTACCGGTCGCGAGTATAGCCGTAGCCGTAACATAAGGAATGCTTTTATTATTTATTAACATAACCAATTACTATTCTCTGGACTAAGTCAATGTGCAATCGTGAATTTCGAGAACAGGACAACGCATAACAAGTCAGACACAACAAAATTTCGGCGCTGGCCTCAGTTTAAGTGAATAAAGAATTGGCGGAAGAGTGCATGTGCTGAATTAAATATAACATTTTTTAAGTATTTTTGTAGTGAACATCAACTTTTGCCTGCTTTGCTTCGGTTCCTAATTAAAAGCAAAGTGCCTTACAAAACAGCCGAGTGGAGTTTGCCATATCGATCAATGGTATAAAAATATTCACATATCATACAATCTAAGGCTGACAGCCTAAACATAGCCAAACATAATGTCACACATCATTTTTGAAAAAAAAATATGTATAACCTTCTTTGGCGTCTTGCTTTTTTATAGAAATTTTCTTTGCATATGACTACGTTTAATCAGGTAACTCAGCAGAAAAATTAAGGCGTGGTTTGTTCGTCGGTTTCCTTTATTAATGGCTCTATCGACTGTAAAGGCAGCTTTCCAAAGACTGTGGCTATTTGTCCACAGAAGAAGAAACGTTTTGGAACGAATCCTTTACAAAAAAGTTCATATAATTCGAGTAGTCAAAGGTAGTATCGAGGTTTGCAAAGCTAAACGAGTCTGCGTGATCCAAGCAGAGCGTTCGTTAAGAACACAAATAAATCCAAGTTCGAATGGCCGTACAGTGAGAGAAGCCTTCACGTATTCATTGGAAATATTAGGGGAGTACAAAAGCAACAAGCACTCAAAGAGAAATCTTTGTCATTGCATGCGCAGCCTGAGTGGCTTGCGAGGTTCGTGCCATCCGCTGCCTTGCATATTACATCTAGCGTGAATGCTGGGGACATAAATTAAAACAGGGTCTTAGGCTGTGCACAAAGTTCCCAGTATTTCGGAAGGCTCAATGGCGCTTGCAGGCAGTCTTGTCAAGTAAACTTCTCATGATTTACCTTTGAAAAAAAATGTTTAAGGATTTCACTTATTCACGTTGCGCAACATGAAAAGAAGTTACATTTGCATATGGGATATAACGTGCTGATGACTTTTGAGTTTCACAAATTTACTGACGTGTATGCTTAAACAGTCATGCAACGTTTGCCTTAGATATACACAATACCAATGAGGAAGTTTAAAAAACGTGTGCAGCAGCTCAACCGGCGCAAACAATCAAAAACAGGTAATTACGAGCACAATTTCATAAAACCCGTCGTATGCCAGCTTCATCAGAACCGGTGCATCATAAATGTGGCACAACACCTGCACAGCATGTAACCTCATGTGCTCGTAGTCCGAATTTTGAGAAAGGCATGAGATGGGAAGTGATCTCTGACAAAAAGGGTAACGAATGAAGCGTGTCATTAACTTTCTACGTTTTCAGGCTTTTTATGGGGACTACTTCGACCATGTACTGCCCTGGTATGAACACCGCCACCAGCCCAACATACTGTTCATCACCTATGAACAGCTCCAGGCTGACACCAAAGGAATGGTTCAGAAGATAGCACGTTTTCTTGGTCCTGAACATGCTGCCACTTGTAGGGATGATACTGTTGTTCAGAGAATACTGAGAAACTGCAGTATGGAGAGCATGAGGGCTATTTTAAAAGAGAACGTGAGTGCGCGGTCGAAAAAGATTGTTGAGAAAGTGTCAGAGAAGTACCTTCAGAGGCTTGACACGACTGAGAAGACACCTGAAGGGAATGCAGAGATGCACGAGGGTGGTCAATTTGTTCGGAAAGGATTAGTGGGTGAGTGGAAAGAATACTTCACAAATGAACAGATAGCTCGCACGAAGAAGTGGATCACTGAAAGGACTCAAGGAAGCGATGTTATGTCACTTTGGAATGACCTGCGTCTGCCATAAGGGATCACCCATGGAAAGCATAGAACGAGGGAAGCCAATGTAGCATGAACACAGTGATTGCCTTACTCAGTGAACAGTTCCGCCTGAATAGCTTGCCCAAACGCGAACAAACTAATGACGTCATCACGAGAAAAGAAATTATTTGAAGGCACAACAATCTCCTGCGAAAAAGAAGAATACAACTTTATTTTCAGAAAAGAGGTAGAAATAGGTACTCAGAAACACGTTGGATGGGGCTCCAAGTGAAGAGTAATGGTTCATAGCGCTTTTCGCTACCGAAGTTACAGCCGTTTTGCTCTATGCCATCTCGGTATGCATGAAATAACTTTCTGAATTCCAGTTTATTTCGTTCTACTAAAACTGCTTGCGCTACCACCTAGTAGAGTAGAAGTTGACATATATTTGCCCTACTCTCTGAACAAAAATTTTAGCATTGCATTAAACTCACTGAAGCCACACTCCACAAACAAGTTTCTATTACTTTCGTATGTATTACATTAGAGCTTGCGCGATGCGTTTAGGTATATATACCGCGGTTTCTCAAATTCCTCACACATCATGAATTGTGCTGTAGTGTGCAGACAAATATTATCAAAATAAAACGATTCTTATATAACTACTGAATGACCGACTCTTAGCATGCCCTTTCATGAAGAATTGAAGTACACACATTACAACCAAACTTATCACCGTTACAATTCCAATAAAACTATTAACCAATAAAGTATGACTGTATTTATTTTTGTCACGACGATGTTGCATTTCGCACTAAATTGTTAGCTTTAGGTTGCCCGCAAATACTTCATCTTGTAGAGATGTAACGCACCAATAACTGCAAAAGAATGGCTAGATGTTTTCTTTAGTATAAAACACATACGTTTTTTATGAAACAAGCGCAAAAATACACACACTCAGAAAGGACACAGACAAGCGCTTACTAGCAACTGAAAATTTTTATTTCGAAGCGGACACTAATAAACACATCACATGCATGTACGTCATTACCGACTTCCCCTGTCATCATCAACGTGATATAACAAAATAAAAATTTTCAGTTGCTAGTAAGCGCTTGTCTGTGTCCTTTCTGAGTGTGTGTAATTTTGCGCTTGTTTCGTAATGAACCTTCACCAACACGCCCAACTGGCAGTCATCCTAAACATACGTTTTACCCTGAACGAATATGTCTTACTCACCGAGCTTTTTCATGCAATACGCCACTTTACAATGCTGGAAGAATTCCGAATTTCTTTTAAAGCAAGGTTGTCGAAGTATGCATACCAAAACAACTTAAAGTGACAGCAGAGCTAAAAGTCAAAGCAATGGAAGCTCGAGCACCCGCTATGTTGCGGAATAATCTTTTGGTTATTTTTTAAGAAAGTATAACAACATTACGTGATTGGCACAATAACCGTGGATTCACAACGGTGAAGTTGATATGAAACTGACATTGCACTCTCACTTGCTCAGCGCTGATGTCAGATGATCTCAGGGAAAACCACAAAAAATTTCACTTTTTAAACATCGTTGCTATACGTGCTGGTGTTCTCCTTGACTCCCGGATACATTTACCTTTTAGAAGCTTAACTTATTAACACAAGAATTTGCACAAACTGCTTCATAAAGTGCGTGTATGATAGCATATAATTAATCCTATACATACTCTAGGCTTCGAACTTTATAAGCACACCTAACGTGGTAGCGTAAAGAGTAGCATGTTTCGCCACTGAACACAAGTATTCAGCTTAAACGCCCTTATAACAGAGTCACACGGTGACAAAACTGAAAAGCAAAAACGGCCATGTATTTAAATTTAAGTGCACATGAGAAACTATAGGTGGCCAGAAATATTTTATATACTTTATGTTCACCCCGACCTCTTTGCTGTGTGAATCCTACTCACATTCCAAAGTTCGCAACTAGACCGTAAGGCACACTCAATTGCGCACGGATGTTCCTCGTACTGCAGGAACTATAAAGTTTATTGTAAATGATGCATACTACCTCCACGAAGCGGCTCTAGCCAGAACTACTCCCGTTTTACCTCCAAGATTGTTCACTAGAGGGCAAATCAATACTGCCGAAGCGGAAAGTTTTTGTATAGGCTAAAACTACGCGCGTATTTCAGCTGTCAGCAGTGGGTGACAAGGAAAATCGTTAGCGAATTGTTAGTGTTGCTAATCCAGAAACCCCACGACGAACATTCACATTAAATGCTGTTTAGATGAGCATTTTTAATATTGTAAGCCAGATGTGTTACTTTACTACAAACTCAACTCCACAGGCGCCACATTGTCTTCATTTCCCGATTTCGAAGCAGTCACTCTGGTCCTAGTCTAATGAGCGCTTTTGTCTTCGGTGCAAGAACCAAAAATCTATCTATCTATCTATCTATCTATCTATCTATCTATCTATCTATCTATCTATCTATCTATCTATCTATCTATCTATCTATCTATCTATCTATCTATCTATCTATCTATCTATCTATCTATCTGCCTACCTGCCTGCCTGCCTGCCTGCCTGCCTGCCTGCTTGTCTGTCTGTCTGTCTGTCTGTCTGTCTGTCTGTCTGTCTGTCTGTCTGTCTGTCTGTCTGTCTATCTGTCTGTCTGTCTGTCTGTCTGTCTGTCTGTCTGTCTGTCTGTCTGTCTGTCTGTCTGTAGTGAAGAGAGTACGATGACAAAGCCCACGAGCAAGTGAGCAAGCCACTCTTTCTGTAGTAGCGCTATAGTCACGAGCTCGCGCTTGGTCAGCTTATTGCTCGGCGTCAGCTACTCTTCGGTGCTCTACCCTTGTTGCGTCTTGACCTTTTTTGAACTCCTCGAGTCAGCGAACAGTCTCACATTCGAAAGAAGTGCGATGTATAGGCATTGTGAAGGTTCGGGGATCTAGGAGCTTAAGTAACAGGAGACGAGACGTAGACGAGTGCACTAGGTTTATGTACAACACGGAGATACGGCGGACAACGCATGAATGAACGGGTGTCCATAGATTCACTGTAACACGTGATAGTTTTCCAGAGGCAATTGACAGAGAAGTTTATCCATGCCCGTATAGTACTTTAACCGTCGGGGCTGCTGCTTTATGTGTGCGCTGCAGGTTTCGCGCTGCTTTCAATTCTTCGCGTGACATTGCACTTTGTTGCTGTTGCATTCATTCCTTCGGCCTTGTGGTGAAACAATACACCATGAACGCTCAATTGCCCCTACGAAGACATTTCACTTCCGTGTTTTACCTGTTCCTAAAAAGTGAGATTAGCCACGTTTGTTTCGTTACCAAAGCATCTCACGTACGGTGCACCGCTGCTGGGACGTCGTCTTCGTATCGTGTGTTCAGCGTGCCTTTCTAAATATTTTACCGACTCATCACACTCACCTGAGCTCCACAAACGTTGTGCCGTGGGCTGTGTTAATTTAGCCGCGAGGCAATGATAGACGATATTAAATTAACTTGCGCTACCTCCAAGCACATGCAATAAAGGCAACATTTGCAAGTATTCTATCACCACACCAACACTGTGTATCACATTCGTGGTACATTATGTCACGCAAATTCATAAGTTTGCTTCGCACGACTGCTGTGGCATGTACAGACTCACACACCTGCGCGCGGCAAATTACCAAAGACCCGTACACACGGCCGGAGTTCCTGCGTACAAACACGAGCACACACGTGCCACACAAGCGCACTCGTGAGCCAATGACTCCCTGTGTTGCATGTAGTCACTTTGAATGGTCGTCCCAATTCGTCTCTGGTACATCTTAGTCCCGTGACGTTGCGTGTGGCTCTAGAAAAGGTACTGCTGTGGCGGTGAAGGTGACAGCTCAATCTGTGTGCTGAAGCTGCCCGTGCCACAGATGTCCGGCGTATACGCAAACCCAGGCGAGACCAATTGCGACGGCTGTTGTAGCATTCCTCGAGGTAGCAGTGTTGTCTGGCTCGTTGACGCGGTGGCTTACTCGGTGCTGTCTGCACCGAGGAATCTCGCTTGCTGTCTGCTTAGAGGCTAAATGTCTGAATAAGACAAATTATATCTGTTTTTTTTGGTAGCTGGACATCTGGCTAACTTGTGCAGCACATGCGTACATTAGAAGTTTCACAGCAAATGTGTTAGGGTCGAGGATTGCTGTCGGGTTCGAACTTGGTTACCCCCTCCCCCCCCCACGGACAGTGAGCCAATGCCATGACGAAAGGGGTTTCACTGAATTGGCTGAATGGCACCTGTCGGTTGGTCATGAAGGACGCGAAGACCCACGGCGCCAAGGGGCTAGGTGGTGGCGCCTCTGGAGTCAAGAGCCGAGTCTGGCTGCAAGGGTGGAAGGTACACTGGCGCTCCGCTGTGGCAGCCAAAACCAGCGGCAGTAGCGGCATCGATAAACGGGCCAAATAGACTGATGTTTGTCATTCCAGCGTTGCAGGCACGTGCCCTGGAGGTGCGTTCCCACGGGTCAGCGACGTGGAACGTCGAACGCTCCTGGAACTGGAGTAAAGGAAGTTGAGCGGCGACGAGAGGCAGTGGTTTTCAGGGGCGAAGCTCCATGAAGCGGCACCCATTCGTCCCTCGTAGACGTAGTCGTAGTGCGTAACAAGAGTTACATTTTGACCTGCAAGGTGGTGCCGGTGGAAGATTTCTCCTGTGCTTTGTTGAACAATGAAAAGTTCGCGGCGTGCGCGTTAACTAAAAGCCGAATGCTCCTGTCTCTCATTCCCCTTTAGCGCCCATTGTTTACCTCCAAGGGGGATATTTCTCCTGTGCGTGATTAAACAACAAAAAAGTTTTGTTCAAAACGCCGTTGATTGATGAAATAAACCAACAAAACACGCCAGATGTTTTCTAAAAGCAAAACGAAAAGACGCCAGATGTTTCTAAAGCAAAAAAAAGAAGACGCCAGCTGCCTAACGAAAGACGCCAGGTGTTTTCTAAAGCAATGGTTTTATAATCAAAATCATATCGATACAGGTTTGTGTTGCCGATGCTCGTTGCCGTCGGTGTGTGCTCGTATGGATAAGGATACCGAAAGGTGGGCGCGCAGGGCAGCGGTGGCGCGCGCTCGCAGACAGGACCATGAAATGAGAGCACGCGAGGCCGAAGCGCGCCGGGAAGCTGCGCGACGTCGCCGCCAAGATCCTGCTGTACGGGAACAAGAAGCCACATCAGCAAGGCAGCGTCAGCAAGATCCAGCTGTACGTGAACAAGACGCTGCAGCGGCACGTCAGCGTCGGCAAGATCCTGCTGTACGGGAACAAGAAGCCATATCAACAAGGCAGCGTCAGCAGGATCCCGCCGTACGGGAACAAAAAGCTACAGCGGCACGTCAGCGTCGGTTAGATCTTTCTGTATGGGAACGAGAGGCCGAGGCAGCACGTCAACGTCGCGAAGCAGATTTTGAAAATGTTCAACAATGGGAAGCGGCGAGGAAGCGCGCATATCGCCAGGCGAACCCAGAAATGAGAGAACGCCAGGCGTCTGTAAAGTGTGCCGAGAAAGAACATGAAGATGCAGACGCCCAGTTCGATAGGAATTTCCTGAAAATCACCTTTGGGCATAGCTGTAACGTGTGCAAGTCTAGCTGTACTATTCGAGGAGCTAGCGGGTGTTAAATGGGATATAATAGGCCTCAGTGAGGTTAGGAGGACAGATGAGGCCTATACGGTGCTACAGAATGGGCACGTCCTTTGCTACAGGGGCTTGGCAGACAGAAGAGAACTGGGAGTGGGGTTCCTAATTCACAGAAACATAGCTGGCAACATAGAGGAATACTATAGCATTAATGAAAGGGTGGTAGGTATCGTAATTAAACTGAATAAAAGATACAAAATGAAGGTAGTACAGACTTACGCGCCTACATCCAGCCATGAAGACGCTTCAGTTGAAAGCTTCTATGAAGACGTGGAATCGGCAATGAGTAAGGTAAAAACACAGTATACTATAGTGATGGGCGACTTTAATGCAAAGGTAGGGAAGAAGCAGGCTGGAGACCAGGCAGTAGGAGATTATGGCATCGGCACTAGAAACGCCAGAGGAGAGCTACTAGTAGAATTCGCAGAACGCAATAATTTACGGATTTTGAATACCTTCTACCGAAAACGGGAAAACCGCAAGTGGACATGGAGGAGCCCTAATGGCGAAAATAAGAACGAAATAGACTTTATAATGAGTGCACACCCTGGAATCGTGCAGGATGTGGAAGTGGTTGGCAAGGTACGATGCAGTGACCATAGAATGGTACGGTCTCGAATTCGCCTAGACTTGAAGAAGGAACGACAGAAACTGATACGCAAGAAGCCAATCAATCAGCTAGCACTGAGAGGGAAAGTACAGGAATTCAGAGTGTCGCTGCAGAACAGGTACTCGGCTCTTAGTGAGGAAACCAACCTTAGCGTAGATACAATGAATGATAATCTGACGAGTATCATTACGGAGTGTGCAGTGGAAGTTGGAGGCAAGGTAGTTAGACAGGACACTGGCAAGCTTTCGCAGGAAACGAAGAACCTAATTAAGAAGCGTCAAATCATGAAAAGTGTCAAGTACAACAGACAAAATAGAACTGGCAGAGCTTTCGAAGTTGATTAATAGACGTAAGGTATGCGATGTAAGAAGGTATAACATGGAGAGAATTGAACACGCTCTGAAAAATGGAGGAAGTGTCAAAGCATTGAAGAGGAAACTTGGGATAGGCAAAAGTCGGATGTATGCACTAAGGGACAAAGAAGGCAAAATAACTACCAATATGGATAGGATAGTTAAAATAGCGGAGGAGGTTTACAGAGATCTGTACAGTAGCCGAGACAACCACGACCTTAATACTATAAGAACTAGCAGTAACCCAGACGACACCCCACCGGTAATGATAGAAGAAGTCAGAAAAGCTTTGGAGAGCATGCACAGAGGCAAAGCTGCTGGTGAGGATCGGGTAACATCAGATCTGCTGAAAGATGGAGGACAGATTGTGTTAGAAAAACTAGCCACTCTATTTACGAGGTGTCTCCTGACGGGAAAAGTACCAGAGTCTTGGAAGAACGCTAACATCATCTTAATACATAAGAAAGGAGATGACAAGGACTTGAAGAATTACAGGCCGATCAGCTTGCTCTCTGTAGTATACAAGCTATTTACAAAGGTAATTGCTAACAGAGTAAAGAAAACATTAGAATTCAATCAACCAAAGGAACAAGCAGGATTTCGAACAGGCTACTCAACAATTGACCACATTCATACTATAAATCAGGTAATAGAGAAATGCTCAGAGTATAACCAACCACTATACATAGCCTTCATAGATTACGAGAAGGCGTTTGATTCAGTAGAAATATCATCCGTCATGCAAACACTGCGGAATCAGGGCGTAGATGAAGTATATATAAACATTCTGGAAGAAATCTACAGGGGATCAACTGCTACCATAGTGCTTCATAAAGAAAGCAACAGAATACCAATCAAGAAGGGTGTAAGGCAGGGGGACACAATTTCCCCAATGCTATTTACCGCGTGCTTACAGGAGGTTTTCAGAAGCCTAGAATGGGAACAGTTAGGGATAAGAGTCAATGGAGAATACCTTAGTAACCTGCGCTTCGCCGATGACATTGCATTGCTGAGTAACTCGGGGGACGAATTGCAACTCATGATTACGGAGTTAGACAAGGAGAGCAGAAAGGTGGGTCTTAAAATTAATCTGCAGAAAACGAAAGTAATGTACAACAACCTCGGCAAGGAAGCAGCGCTTCGAGATAGGTAATAGTGCACTTGAAGTTGTAAAAGACTATGTCTACTTAGGGCAGGTAATAACCGCAGAGCCTAACCACGAGATTGAAGTAACTAGAAGAATAAGAATGGGGTGGAGCACATTCGGCAAGCACTCTCAAATTATGACAGGTAGATTGCCACTATCCCTCAAGAGGAAGGTATATAACAGCTGTATCTTGCCGGTACTTAGCTACGGAGCAGAAACCTGGAGACTCACAAAGAGGGTTCAGCTTAAATTGAGGACGACGCAGCGAGCAATGGAAAGAAAAATGGTAGGTGTAACCTTAAGAGACAAGAAGAGAGCAGAGTGGATTAGGGAACAAACGGGGGTTAAGGATATCATAGCTGAAATCAAGAAGAAGAAATGGACATGGGCAGGGCATGTAGCGCGTAGACAGGATAACCGCTGGTCATTAAGGGTAACTGACTGGATTCCCAGAGAAGGGAAGCGGGTTCGGGGGAGACAGAAGGTTAGGTGGGCAGATGAGATTAAGAAATTTGCGGGTATAAATTGGCAGCAGCAAGCACAGGACCGGGTTAACTGGCGGAACATGGGAGAGGCCTTTGTCCTGCAGTGGACGTAGTCAGGCTGATGATGATGATGATGATGTAACGTGTGCATTAGACCCTGGTTCTCCAACAATCTGATCACGATATCGTCAATAAAACGAACAGTATGAAAATAATATCATCGCTACGTAGCAGCGCACGTTTCCCGCGCCAACCGCCGAGGATTACAAGGTTTGGTCGAACTGTAAAGATTCTCTGACGGGTGGCAAGGTACCTTTGATGAGCGTTTCACATGGTTACAAGTATCAACCGAAACCAAACTTGCCTCCCCTAAAGCCAGTAGAAGACCGCCTCATTGCACCTCGTATTCCCTTCATGAGTATCGGAAGATTAACGCATGGAAGCGGCCCATATGGCATCAAGGGTCAAGTAGTCAACGTTCCTAACACGATTCAATCTCTGCCTCGTGACATTCTGGATGACATGGCAATCGACGTTCATCTCAAGCGCCGGCTCGTGTCCCAGCCCAACCACCATCAGAGGCACCTGCATCGACATCGTGTTTGCCAACTTTCATCTGCAACCAGTGCAAGAACCACTTTGCCTACATTTCACCGACCACAAAGGCGTCATAATGAAAAGACAACGAAAACCAGCAATGAAAGTTTGATAAAACAGTTAATCAATTGTTTCACGTCTTTTTATTGGGCGAATTAACGGAAGAAAATTTCACGGTATTACTTCCAGGAGCTTCGCCCAATTCGTCAACTTTTTCGAGAAAGATCGAAGGAGGGAGTACTCCGTGCCTGCCACCTTCAGCGGCAGCCAACCGGGAGTCGAGGAGAGAGACATTCCTGTGTTCTCATTGTACTGTGAGAGTGGTTGAATAGAGAGTTAGGGTATAAAACCAGGGGTGCAGGGACAGGAGAACGAAAAAAAGGAAAACGAATGAATGTCTCTATCAAAATAATGTCTGAGTGGTCCTTTCCTGAAGGTGCCAGCAGATGAAAAATGTCGTCTTCGGCTTTTTTGGCGGCAGCAGAAAATGTCGCGCCACCAGCGAGGTGAGCGGAAGAACAGAAACGAAACTTGGCTATAGCCATCATTCGTAGATATATGCTCATCATCATCATCACCTGTCACGCGCTCCATCAGCACCGAAGCATTCAATACAAATGGTTGACAAAAAAGCTAGAACGAGTGGCTCGTTATCGGTGTTGGCCACCTGCGCATTCTCTTGGTAATATTTCATGGATCATAGTGGAGGTTAGTGGAATTTGGCCCATTTGAGTGGCACATAGGCAGTCTAGACGTTTTACATTAGGAATGATACGATACGGTCGAGAAACAAGGCAGATGGTAGGCCATATAATTACTGAGAAATACAACAAGCTCTATAAAACATACAACAAGATGTAGTCATATGAGACAACTTAAATTTGATTGCCAATGCTGCAGCCGGAATTACAGCTGCACCTGATGAGCTGCTGGACGAGACGGACCCATCAGTGTATATCTGCGTTTGGTCCAAGTACAACTCTTGTAATAATAGCAGTGTTGCTTGCTTCATTGCTACTCTGGAGTGATTGCTTTTCTTTTTGATAGCCGGAATTTCTAGACGTACTTGCGGCTGGTCGAGGCACCACAAAGGATACGCCATTCTCATAGCTGGCGTATATCCTGATGGAATGCTGTTTAGGTGCTTGGCTATGACGTCTGAAAACGTGGCAGGTGGTCTTCCGGAGGGTAGAAGGGCCAAGTGATGGTCGGGGACACGGCTAGCATGTCGAATGTGTGCTCTGAGGCAATCAACAACTCTATATGTCCTGACCGGATGGTCTTTGGCAAGCATGATTGTGGCATAAGTAGAAGCGCATCGGGGCAGTCCTAGGCAGATACGCAGCGCCTGACCCTGCAAAGTCTCCAATGAAGGAGTATTGCATTTGCAAGTGTTAGTCAGTACCGGCAAGCTGTAGCGCTATAAGGGCTGCTTTACAATATCTCGTTCAAGAGCGTCCAAGAAAATGGGTCATATTCTGTGATTCGAAGGTAGCGCTTCAGAGTTTGCAGTCTGCCATGCGTAGGAGGAATCATGAACAATTGGTACATGAAATAAGACATTGCCATCATTAAGCTGTAGCACGAGGGCATGATATTATATATCAATGGCTGCCTGGACATATCGGTATTACCGGAAATCAATTAGCCGATGATGCAGCCCGCTCAGCCCATGAAGGAACCCGTGTGATCCCGATTCTTCTATCAAGGAATGATGCAGCAAGACAACTTTACCTACTGGCTCGAGATCTTACACGCACGTTCTGGTTGTCTACCAGCTTCCAAAGGTGTCAATTTTATGAACTGGATCCTTCGCTCAAGATAAAGCTACCATCAAAACTTTCCCGCTCCGATGCGACACTGTTATGCCGCCTTTGGTTGGGTGTTGCATTCACAAAGGTGGACTCTTTTCGCATTGGTATGGCAGACACTTCTACATGCGACTACTGCGGAGCTGAAGAGACCATTGAACACGTCCTGTGCAGCTGCGCTTGCTACGACACACAGCGATGTCAGCTCCGGATGGTTTTGAATCAACTTGACTACAGACCATTTTGTGTGCAAAAGATTCTAGGAGCTTGGGCATCTGCCTCAGTTGCGCAGAAAGCGACTAAAGTACTCCTACTTTACTTAAAGTTAACAAACCTGAGCGACCACCTGTAGAGTGTGCGTGCTCCCCCGAGTGTGCTCGTGATTGTGTGTACCTTCTTATCTCTGTGCGACCTCTTCTCTGTGCGACGTACTTCGTCGCACACCGAAGATCTTCATCCCTTCCCTAGTGCAGGGTAGCAAACCGGATGTGCGTCTGGTTAACCTCCCTGCCTTTCCTTGCATCTTTATCTCTCTCTCTATACTGAGAAATACAAAAATTATAGAGAAAGAAAGATAAAAAAGAAAAATAAAGAAAAATAAAGAAACTCAGAAAACAATCGAAAGACATGAGAATACCGTCTGAAAAACACATTAGGGAGAGCAAGCTTAGCCTCGTATAGTATAAAAGACAGATTAGGGCCAAAAGTTCAGCCAAGCCAGCCCTATCTATCTACCAGCTCTGCTGTAACCCAGATTTGCACGGCATAACTCAAGTGGCACCAATATTTTTGTTACTATTCACGTAGACGGACTAGTGTAGCTGTAATTACTGATAAGTGTTTAATGTATGAAACACAATTGATAGTTGCCCTAAGAAGTTCCAGCTAACTTACTGTGATTACATTGAAAGCTGACGCAGCCCATACTTTTTTCGAAAGCTAGAGGAATGACTGTTACAGGATGGTCTTCATAAAAATGCACGCATGCATAGGTTCCGTAAAGAGAAGAGAGCGCGCAGTCTGAGTTCTTTCACCTTCAAATTATGCAGCATTTTACTTCACAGTCAACAGCCTTTGTACATGTGGTTTCTACGTGGTTAAGCTTCTTAGCTAAGCCCTGGTTAAAATTCCCGTCTTGCTTTCCTTGAACTCTTTGGTAACTGCTATACAGCCATTTGAAAGTCTATCATATTGTGTAAGAATTATTGCTTTGCTAATTTGCAATCGCACTTAAGCTGAACCTACAGAAAGCATGCAGGCTGACCTAAAATACGTCACCAACTCGGCCTCGTTTTGCGCTTTTCTCAGACCTTGTCACAGTGCACAATAAATTGTTTTGTATAACAGTTAGAACTGTTCGAGAAGCTCACATGATTTGTTTCAGTTGTCTGGCACTGTTTTGCTATGTTGGTAAATGCAATGAGCATGACACGACGGTATATGCAACAATCGACAGAATATTCGGGTGTGTTTCTACTGGTCAACTATATTGAAAGAAAATGCATATAATACCCACATTTATCTCTTATGATACTTAGACAAATCACACTTCAAATTATATTAGAAAATAGGAAAGTGTTCGCTTATGAATTTCTTGTGCCTAATATACCGGTGAGTTTCAAATTTCGTCTAAAAGCGATTCACAGTGTTTTTCCTCATACATGGTTCTTTTATTGACATTGAAAGCGTAATATAAGGATAGAGCTGGTCATCAAAATATTTTAGTTATGCGATATTACTGGCATGGGTTGTCTAGCGTTCTATTACAGGAACTGTCATAGTGCTCCTGGTCTCGGTCTTTAGCGTATCGAAGGTATAGGCCTTCGCATTCTTTCGCCGCCATGTCAGGTTTCGTGACGCCGGTGTATAGGTAGTAATTCTTTTCGACTGGAAGAAAACATTATCTCGTCAAGCTGCAAAACAGTGAAATTATATTGAACAAAACCGGGAAAATAACAGATATTTTAAAGTGAGGTCACATGTCGCAGCGAAATTCACCGTGCACTCGTCATATTCTAGCAGTGTTTCGTAGTTAACAAAATATATTTTGAATCTCGCGCCAAGGAAAAAAAAATTAATGTATTTGATAACTGAAAAATATAACTTTCTGCACGATTCACATCACAGAAACAACCTTCCGTACGAGTATATGTTTTCCCATAGTGCTTGTATGAGAAGAAATGCAGGGATTTTTTGGCCTCATTTGGAACGTTCTATCCTCTCTAAAGTGAGATAAAAGCTCCCATAGTCAACAAATGTTATTATACTATTTGTGAGGTATACGTGTACAAAAATATTTTATCAGTATTTTTTCAACAGTTTGTCTAGTACCATCTCAAGTACTGAGGTATTATTGTGTGCCACCTTGAAAACGAAATGTGGTACATCTAACGTCGTTTTGATATATATGTTACAACAATAACGTTTTCAACAACTACAAGTTACCATAGCCGTAGTAAAGTACTTCAACGCAATCTTTACTTCAACAAGCATTCGCACCAAAGGTAAAGTAGCTGGTGCACTGCTACAATAAAACATGTGTGTTTAAGTGGAGACTACCTATATTTAAAGACCAGCTGCCACACATATTGAATGAATAATGTGGTTACTTCAAGAGAAAAGGTACGTTGGAGACCTTCAGTATAGTGACACTCAGCTCATGTGAGAATATTTAGGTCGATAAAAACGAAAATGTATAGAAAACAGTTGATGAGAAACTCCCGGAGTCTTGTTTTCAGAACCCGGGAAGTCAAAATGTTACCGATTATCTCCACGACCGAGATATATTATCAATACAAAAATGAAAACGCATGCTCTAATTATGAGTGAGTAAGCCCTCAGGCATGCGTCTCTCATAATCATATAGTGGTTTTGGGACGTTAAACCCCACATATCAATCAAAAGCCCTCAGGCAGCGAATACTCTTCTCCTTTTATATTCATGGATGCTCTGTGCTAAGGCCCGAGACCCGTAGTAGACTGTCCCAAGTTAAATGCTCTAACAAAGGATCAAGTGTGTCCGGTTCCTAACATCGAAGAAAGGGTGGAGAAGGCAGCAGATCACGCAAAATCACTACGCTAGACCTTACTCGTGCTTTCCGACAAGTGCCGCTCACTGAGCGAGCCAGAAGATATGCGGCTTTCTTAACCTCAACAACCACCTGTCCACCAACAATGATGAATTTTGGTCTTGAAACTGCTTTGTTTTGTTTCTTGCGCCTCGTAGATGGGGTCTAAGTAGCTCTAAGGCAATAACCGGGCCTTACGTGGGTGAAATAACTTTTTTAGCTCATTGGGAGAGGATCAAATGGCGCATTTAGCAGACGCTTTCAGCCGTATGTGTATGACATGACTCACCGTATAAGGGCTGAGAAGTATTGTTTTGCGAGATCAACCGTCGCCATGAAGTTAAGGTCACAACTTAGGTCAAGATTTCAGGAAAGCTTGTGAGCCCACTTCCACAGTAGTAGCCAACTATCCACGGCCGAAAACAAAGTCGGACGTTAGGGAGATCGTACCGCCAACTGTCTAATAAAATTATTACGTCCGAGATATTTCCATGTTAGCAAATGTCATTGCAGATGCTTTCCGCAGGAGGGAATCGAGGAATGTTGTCAACGAAAACGAAGCTGCTTTCTTATATAAGTCTGAAGGCAGCACTGATCGGCCATCTAGTTTTAGAAGTGGCAGATTACGAGAATGGTTGGTCCGGCGTGATGCAGCGATTGAGCTGTTGGTGCCGTTCTATGTCACAAGGGTGATGACGGTAATGAACATTCTGTGCTGAAACTGCTCTCGTAAGAGGGCGCTCTGTGCGTAAAAAGAAGAGTGCGCTTACGTAGTGTAGGCCATTCAAAAATTGCACAGTTGTATAGGAAGCGCCACATTCACATCGGAGACAGAGCATTTTCCCCTTACCTGGCTGCAAACCTCGACCTCAAAGAGCTGTCACATTGTAAAGTGGAGCTTGACTCTTCAAAGATATTGTTTTGTCATTAGGTATAAGAAAGATGAAGCGTATGAGAACGCCGACGCGTTTACACGCTTTTTTATGCCATATATCCAGGAATGCTGTTCACAATGCCTAGGAGTTGATATTTGAGTATTTTTTGTGGAACAGTTTGTGAGATTGTATATAGCGTAGCACGCCTCGTTTTTCAGCGTAAGTGAGTTCTGAGAGTTCCGCGTGTGAGATTTTTACTGTATAGCTATAGTAATGAAAATTGTTTTGTCATTAGTTTTTAGGTCTGGTTTATTCGGAGAGGACCGAGTGCTCGCTTGTGCAAGTGAATAAGCTTCAGAAACGCTGAGAAATTCATTAGGCAAGTAACTAGACAATGCGACAAGGGAAGGTGAGCTCCTGACAATCAACTGCGAAGAATAGACCTGTACCGGGGTATATCAGAGCGTTATGTCAGACGTGCAAGGCGGTGGTTGGCAAAACAGCGTTTGAGGTCCGTGCAGTAAAAGAAAGGAAGTTCATATTCTCAGGACTGAAATATACGACCATATATGAGTAACATTGTCGAAGCTGCACGTACGCTTCACCACGGTAAGTTATAAATCGTAGTATTAGAGACCTCATATGTTTTCATGTAAACCGTAGAGATTCTTGACACTGCGTATCTTTATGGTTCGATCTTCTTGAAATGATAATGAGCATTACAAGTTTGGGTATCAGGTCTAGCAGAGCAACGTAACAATGCAAATATGTTGTAGGCATAAGACGCAGCAAGGTAACTGCGCAAGAGGTTATGTACATAGTTATAATATCGTGTTTCAAATCACATGAATTTTCATTGGGTTAAGAGAAATGTCGGCGAGAACTTCGCTTTATATTTCTTGAGTATTTGTTAACCTCACCCTAACGCCAGGCAAAAGAGTTTCTTCGTTTTTTTTGTTTGCTTTGTTTTAGTAATCTCAAATCAGAAATTTTGCGCACTGAGTGAGAATACTCTCTGTAGCCTCACGCACAGCAGCTCGAAACCATGCTGCGGTGGACTCGCTTGGAGCGACCGCCAGGTGGCGCCGAGGACTGCACACGCGTTCACATCGGCTCCGTCAATTATCGTACCTAGCAGCGGTTAAAATCATGTGACTACCAGTGAAACTACGGGAATTGTGCAGGAAGAGGTCAGGTACACGCTGACACCACCTTTTTGGACAGGCGATCCCGGTTTTCTCTGGGAAGTGAAGACCTTCGGCAGAGCATGCCAACCCGCCACGCTAAGTCTCGCGGCGAAGCGGAACGCGGAGTCCTGGCAGCCAGCTCTCGGCCGACGCGTTGCGCTGCACCTGCCCGAACCCCAACGGACAACGACCCGGAACTAGCCCAGGCACTTATGGACATGGATGACCAAGACATCGAAACGCAAGTGAGCTCTGCGGTGGACGCCAACGAAGATTTACTTTCACCTGACGAGGTGCTACAAGGGGAATCTACTAGCGACGCCGAGAACAAGGAAAAAGACTCTGTGGAGGAACGTGACGACGAAGCCAAGAATGGTCAGTGGCAGGTATGTCATTGCGACAGCGAAAATGCATCAGGAAACAAGAACGCGCCGCGAGTTATGACAGCGTTGCTCGAGGCGAAACTGAGAGCAACAGCTCCGGCGCTAGAACGCTTGCAGAAGAGCACTGCGGAAGAGCATCTGATAGGGGTCGGCGACGAACGCGCGCGGCGCCGCTGCCCAAAAACGATATGAAGATTATCATGCGGCCCAGACCAGAGTTAGTTGTGAACGAACTGAAAGCATACCAGGTTGCACGAGCGATAGAACATGCGAGCGGTGACCCGGAGGCCTGTAACAGCCACAAATTTCTGCTTCGCCTTCGCAACGGATCAAACATAATTATTGCATGCACTCCGTACGAAGATGTAGCATAAACGATCTTGAAGATAAAGACACTGGAGCTCAATGGCACCAACTATCCCGTGAACACCTACATATCCACTCCTGCTGGATACCTGAAAGGAGTGGTACACGGATTAGAACGCGAAGCGCCAGAAGCTGAACTCCTGAGCCATCTCCGAGTGCGCACTCAAGGAGTGACAATTGTTCAAGCGCGCATGCTCGGACAGTCACAAACTGCAGTGATCACGTTCGGTGGACCAATACTGCCGCGCTTCGTGTATTATTACGGTGGCGAAATGCCGTGCGTGCCTTATCAACCCACACGGCAGTACTGTAAACTCTGCAAGAGCCAGGGACATAGGACGGATGTTTGTCCCACACCAATGACAAAGGCGTGCAGTAACTGTCGCCTAAGAGACCTACCTGAGGACCAAACTTGCGATCCGGAATGTGCCCTGTGCGGCGGACGCCATCCCATGGCGGCATCGGAGTGCACCAAGAAACTCAAACGCGTCCCTCAAAAGGGCCGGTCGCTGCTGTCGCACCAACACAGCACACCAAAAACCACTGGCATACTCAAGAGACGCTGGTTCAGCACGGACCGCGAGGACTCTGCAAGCAGGGCCCGTTCCAGTTCCCGATCCAGATCTCGATCTACATCCCGATCCAGGTCCGGCTCTCGAGACTGCTCCAACTCCAGGAATGGTGGCCACAAGCAGGCCCAAGCAAAGCAACAACAGCACAAGGGCAAGAAGGCGCAGAAAAAAATTGCCCGCAGCTTCCCTCGGGGCAACACTGAGGAGGATGCGGAAGCATGTAATTGGTTAACGGGTGTTAAATTGCGACTTACTTGGGTCGATGGATAAATTGGTTAACGTGGTTGTGAAATGGGGTGTTAAATGAGTGAACACGTACGGCACGTATGCGAAAGGGCGGTGTTTTATTTATTGCGACGAACTTTGAGGACGATGGCTTTGTGGTCGGTAAAGTAAAGAGTGAGTGGATCGGGTTGCATCGGTCTTAGGTCGAAATTTGCAAAGACGTGGTCGATGCAGGTTCCGCGAATGGTGGTCGGCTGGTGGTGTTTGCAGTCGTCGTGCGTTGCGCGTTTCAGCGAGTGTCGCGACGCCATGTATTCGACTATCCAATCGTCCTTGATGACGTCGACGTTGAAGTCGCCAACTAGCATGAACGGTCGATGTTGCGGTTGTTGTTTTCTGTAATCTTGCACGGCCTCGTCGACGTACTTTTCTACGGCGGCACGAGAGAGGTTTGGCGCGAGGTACATCGTCATGACGTCGACGCCACAGACGGTAGCAACGCAGTGCTCGCCGTTGGCGCGTTGTTGAACGCCGGGCTGTAGTCGGAGGTCAATGAAGGAGTCGTCGTCGTTGTCGACGTCACGCTTGACGTAAATTCCCACACCGCCCGCAGGTCGTTGGAACCCGTGCGTGCGCGCGACCGAAGCGTATCCCGCAACGTCGACGTCATTGGCGTTCCACGTCTCGGTGAAGCAAAGCACGTCCACTCTGCGTAGTACACAGATGGTGGGCGACGGCGCGACGGCGCATGCGCGCGCGTCAGCTGTCGAATGTTCGAGAAGCGGTGCGGACGGCGCGGACGGCGCACTACAAGGCGCGAGTATAAGATGCTTCCGCATCTAAAAAGAAGCGAAGAACCAGGTGAGCTGGGCAGCAAAATCCTCCCAACACTCACACCAAACACCACAACTCACGCGCTTAGAACGTGAGTTAGAGATAATGCGGGTGAGAATAGGTTACCTAGAACGCGAAAATAGGGAACTAAAAAAGCAACAAACGCAGCACCCGCCACAAAACTCTATACCCACCCAGAGTAGCCAGAAATCGCAGACGCAACCGAATGCAGGAGGTGACTCAATGATTACGTCGTCGACGCTGAAAGAAACATTAAAGGAAGTTATACCGACAGTTATAGAGCAAGTAATGATAAATGTAGATAGAATGCTTGAGATTCTGGACAAAAAAATCCAGGCACAACACGTCGAATTCACGAAAGCCTTGCGAAAGCATGCCACAGGCATCAACATCAGAGAAAAAGCTGAGAAAATTTACAACAGGCCCGGATTGTCGGCCATGAACCAGGAGACGCATAATGGCTAATCATCAAACGCAGCCGTCAGAAAAGTGCGAAATATGGGAGTGGAACTGCCGTGGTTTCCGGCGGAAAAGAGGGCAACTGTTGCAGCTGGTGGCGTCGCATCAAAAGCCACCTGCTGTCATAGCAGTCCAGGAAGCCGGAACACAACCAAAATTACGGGGCTACGAAACTTATAGTACCAGGGACGCACAATGGAAAGTTGCTACATTAGTCGATAACTCAATTACAGCAATATGTCATCAGCCCATTGAGGAGGCGGATATCCCGCATATCATAACAGAAATAACCTACAAAGGAAGCCATAGAAAGAGCGCCTTCATACTTAATATCTATAGTCCCCCAAGACAAAAGATAGCAACGTTCGACAAGCTCTTTCAAGAGACAGCAAAACTGGCGAAAGGGAATCCATTAATCATAGTAGGGGACTTTAATGCCAGGCATACAAGCTGGGGATATAAGATGCAAGACACCAAAGGCAAGAATATCGCAAGACAAATAGAGAAACTGGAAATGACTCTGTTAACTGACCCTGCAATACCAACGAGGATAGGCAACAGCGTATCCATGGACACAAGTCCGGACTTGACGATAGTACAAAACTGCCGCAGCATGGACTGGTACAACACCCTTGAAAACCTGGGCAGGGATCATTACATACTAAGCACCACAATCCGCACCGGCCGAATCCGCAAACACATCGGCACAGCCAAAATTACAGACTGGCACGCATATAGAAAAGCGCTAAAAGCGCACGTGACCGCCATAGACGACTTGGACGAGTGGTGCAAAGTAATTCGAAATGAAAAGCAAATGTACACCAAAACTGTCGCCAGAACAGATGGTACCCCTGAAGTAGACGCTCACCTTCTCCACCTGTGGGAAGCAAGAAGAAACCTCACTAAAAGATGGAAAAGGCAAAAGCGAAATAAGAAACTCAAAGCAAAAATTGAAGAAATAACGCAGCAAGCCGAACAGTACGCTAATCAACTCGCGAACAGCCAACTGGGAACAATTTTGCGATTCACTAAATGGAACCCTAGGAACAGCAAAGACATGGAATATCCTAAGAGCCATGATTGACCCTCTGAAAACTAAACGCGAAGGACAAAAATCTCTAGAAAGATTATTGCATACATATCCAGGCACAACAGATGACCTGCTTCAAGACATCTATATTAAGTGTTTCGGCGCCCGAGCCATCACAGCCCCTTACCAGGCTAAATACACTGGGCTCCCAAACTCAGAACTGGATGCACCTTTCACGCATGCCGAGGTCAGAGCGGCAATCGTCAGCATGAAACGCAACACAGCGCCTGGGGCGGACCAAATCACCAATGCCATGATTCGCAACATGAATGACGAAGCCATAACAGCGCTTCTAAACTTCATTAACAAACACTGGGTGAATGGCACTATACCACAGCAATGCAAGCATGCTGTAATAATTATGATACCCAAACCAGGAAAGAAATTGGCAATAGTAAACCCCAGGCCAATCTCTCTTACCTGGTGCTTAGGCAAAGTGTTTGAGAGATTAATAAATGTCAGACTTCAACGGCACCTTGAACAAAATAACTTGTTACCAAACACCATGTTTGGTTTCCGCTCGAACCTTTCGACACAGGACATGCTTCTGCTTTTAAAGGAGGAAGTACTAACAAATGTTCCAAAAGCAGGAGAAAACATTGGCATGGCCATCGACATAAAAGGCGCGTTTGACAACGTAAGCCATAAGGCCATATTAGATGGGCTAGCAGCGCCAAACTGCGGTCAAAGGACGTACAAATATGTACAAAACTTACTTACTAAAAGAACCGCTGTTATCAGATTAGGAGAACACGAATCCAATGTCTTCCACCCACCGAGCAAAGGCACACCACAAGGCGCTGTGATCTCGCCTACGCTTTTCAACATAGCCATGATTGGTCTAGCCAAAAAACTGGAAGGTATTCCCGACATCCCACACTCCTTCTATGCGGATGACATCACTGTATGGACAACCAAGGGTAGCTTGGCGGAAAAAGAAGAGCGGCTTCAACTGGCAGCTTAAACCATCGAAGATTACACTAAAGAAAGGGGGCTTCAATGCTCAGCAGACAAATCGGAACTCATTCGGTTCTCCAAGAGTAAAAAACAAAGGACAGACCCGAGCCTCCGCCTTGAGGTCAAGCTAGACGGCAATATTATACCAGAGAAAACAACTGTTCGGATCTTAGGGATGTGGTTACAGTCCAATCAGCGATGTCTCCACACACTGAATATGCTTAAACGAACAGCTCAACAAATTGTTCGTATGATAGTTCGAATAACGAACAATCGTGCCGGACTGAAAGAACAAGACGTGCTTCGTTTGGTAAAGAGCTTAGTCATCAGCAGACTAACATACTCGCTACCCTACCACAACATAAATAGATAGGAGAAAGAAAAAGCAGACAAAATAATAAGGATGGCGTATAAAGCAGCTCTGCGACTACCACAAAGCACTTCAACTGCGAAGCTATTAGCGCTCTGACTTCACAATACATTTGATGAGTTGGCTGAGGCACAAGTAACCACCCAGATTAACCGCCTGCTACAGACGACAACCGGCAGAAAACTTCTTCAGAGGATCGGCCTCGGCGAACAAGTACAGGCACATGGAAGAGCTAAGAAATTGTCGTGCTCAGTCAGAGCCTGGTACAAAATATGCCCCCTACCGAAGAACATGGACCCAGTTTTACACTGCTGGAAGACGTGAAGCAAGAGCCGTTTACATAGATAAACAGACAAAATATCTGAATACGGCGAGATTTACTAGACGCTGCACCATATCAGGTAAATGCAAAGAACATGGTGGCCGTGGTCACAGACCGAAAAGGAAACGTCACAAGTTGTGCCTCCATAGCCCAAGCCTCTATCACAGAAGCGGAGGAGATAGCGATCGCGCTGGCAATCAAGGAGGGCAGGGAGCGAAAAGCCCCAATGACAATAATCACATACTCGAAGGCTGCATGTAGAAATTACGAAAAAGGTAGAATATGTATGAAGGCCTTCCAAATTCTAACCAAAGCTCACAAGGACTTCCCAATTGAATACACCCAAACCATTATCTGGGACGCCAGGGCACGAGGGCGTCACCGGGAACCAGTTTGCGGATGAGGCGGCTCGAGGCTTCACAGATTACCGAGCTTCCTTGCATACTGCAATAGAGGATCCAACGCCCCTAGACCCTAACTTTGGTGCAATTCTTCAGTATTACAGGGACAATAGAAAAGTGTATCCAGCACCGCATAAGAAACTTACAGCAATGGAACCGGTGGCATTACGCAGAATCCAAACAAACACATACACGAACTTACACAGGCTGCATGTTTTCTACCCCACAGCATACAAAGATATATGTCCGTGGTGTGGCGCCACACCAACTCTGTTATCACATCACGTGGGAGTGTACGCATCACAATGAAGAACACCACAACATGAACAACACAGAGGAAAATGGGAGGCGCTGCTGTCCAGCTCGGCCATTGTTGATCAGCGCTGGCTGGTCTAACGGGTAGAGATGATGGCTAGGGCCAGCGGAGCCCTGGAATTGGGGCCCGACCATTTGGAATGCTCCGCGTTATGTGCAAATAATGTTTTCTCTCTCTCTCTGGACTCGTTTGCTGGATTCCGTGCCGACCGGTTGTGCCCTCGCGATCTCCGACGACAGCGTAGCTCTGACCTACTGGACTTGCCATACGCCATCTCCTGACGCTGACAAGAGCTCTCGCAAGTAGTGCCCCATCCTCTGACTCCTATGACCGTGTTTCCATCTTTCCTATCTCTCCTGTCTCTCAATATGTCCTCGCTCGCTGTCTCAACGCATCTTTCGCTCTATATATAACTTTAATCATATTCTTTTAATCCCTCCTCATCCGCATCCCTTGTGAGCTACTGTCGAGGTGCCACACCTTGATGCAGACAGTTACGGGGCTCACTTTTCTCTTCGTTTTCCTCTTAGAATTCCCACTTCAAACTACGCTGCGGTTGATGATGTGCCTCGTTTAAAACTGCAGTGCGTATGCCACGATGCAAATTTAGTGCTGTTACATCCATGCCATGCAATATATCTCAAAGGGACCATCAGCGTGAACAGGTGGAACGCTCACTTGCTAAAAGAGAATTTTTTTATTGCGATAGAAATTATATGGACAGGGTCAGCTTGTATTTACTGTTGTCGTCGCCACCACTGCCACCGCCGCCACAGCCGCCACAGCCGCCGTCATTCACCTACATGGATATGTATGTATAAAATATGTGGGGAAGAAAGCACTAGCCTCCTGCTCCTACGGAGCGAACAACGCCTTACCGGCCGGGGTCGTCATGCGAGCGGGCTTATCTCGTGAGCGCACAGGGGGGGGGGGGGGGCTTATGGTTGCGGCGCTATTGCGGCACCTGTCAGCACATAGCATGTGCTCTCACGGCAAGCTAGAGCTTCTGCGGGCTGCGCTATCCACAGTGTGTTGAGGAGTTACGTGAGATAGAATCTAAATGAGATGACTGCCAGCCTCACTTCGTATATCAACGCCGTCACTACGCACGAGCGTTGTTGTGGTCGTCTACTGTGGCCGTGCCGCTGGAAATTCGGTTAAGCGCATGTATTATGGTTAAATTGGTTAAGACATTAAGAAATTACTACAAGGCCGTCTTTCACACATCAAAAATGAAATTGGTGTATTTCTAGATGATTGCTTCAGTGATTTAGAATTTTGCAACGTTCAGTCAAACTGCAGTATTTTTTTTTACTAAGGTTGTGAAATCAACATATAAGTACATCCAACATACGCGATCCCCTCGACCCTAAAGAAACAGTTTAACCAACAGCTCAAACGCTTGTCTAAGAAAAGGAAGCGTCTCTGCAAATCGACGAAAGTTGGTAATAGCAGGGCTCATTGGTCAGATTACAGGGTGAGCACTGATGAATAGGCACAGGTCCTAAACGTTGCCAAAGATCGCTTTTTAAGCAACACCTTACCTACGATGTTGAAGGCTAATCCTAAAGAATTTCGGCATGTGATCAATCCTCAAAAGAGTGTTGTATTCTTAGTTAACGATCTCAGCGGTAACTTTGTACTGCCCGACTGACTGTTCGAACATACCTGATTGTGTTTTCCCCCAAAAAAATTTCCTTACCCACCATCACCAACGCTCCCAATGCGCAACCATACGACCACGACTATATGTGTCCTGTATTTTTTCTATTATCATGGTGTCGCAAGCGATAGTAACTGACTGAAATCACTGTCGGCACGAGGTAGCGATCAAATAAATTTCAACTCTCTGCAAAGTACTGTGTGTTATTTTTCCACAATACTAACGAAAATTCTTAAGTCTCTCATTGACGGTGTTCTCCTATCTGAGTAGAAAGTTGCGCAGGTAGTTCCTAACCCCAAAATTACGTATTGAGCATTGTCCTCGAAAATGCAGACCCATTTCTCTCACTATTATACTATGTAAAATGTCAGAACATAATTTGGCTTCTCAGCTTGGAATCTTTTTTTGAGTCACATTCATTTTTCACCCAATCGCAACACGAATTTCGCAAAAAATACTCCTGCGAATTTACATTAACATTTTTTGTACATAGACTCAATACCATTCTTGACAACAGCTCCTTAGCTGACTGCTTTTTCTTCAATTTTTCTAAAGCCTTCGACAACATGTGCCACTAACAGCGCAATTATAAATTATTACTGTTTAAACTTGACCTCTGCGTTCTAGCCTGAATTGAAAGTTTCCTTACTGACCACTGACTGTTTTTCTCAGCTAATGGAACTAACTTTAGGGAATAAGTGGTACATTCTGGTGCACCACAGGGCTCCGTTCTTGGTTCGCTTATTTTTCGAATCTATATTAACGATCTGTCATCTAACGCCACCTCATCTGTCCATCTGTTTGCCGATGATTGCGTTTTTTTGTGGAATAACTGTAGCTGACGACATCGCTCTTGATTATTCTGATCTCACTGCTGTCTCTAACTGCATGGAGTAACAAATGACCCACGGAGTTAAACAGCCAAATTTTAAATTCATGCGCGTATCAGAAAAGATGACCACTTTACTTCCTTATAACGTATACATAACTCCCAGTGTCACTTCACACAAGTACCTCGGAGTACATATCAGTAACTACCAAACATGGAATACTCATATTAACTGTACTGTTGTTTGTAATGGTAATAGCACGCTCGGATATATTTGTCATAACTTCATAAAATTACCTGATATCAAACTAATGCTGTATAAAACTCTAGTTCATACTAAGCTTGAATATGCCGCATTCGTTTTGGATTCATGTCACAATAATTTTGTGCATTCATTGAAAATGATACAAAATGACTCTGTGAGCTTCATGACTGCTAATTACGATCACAACACGAGCAACACACTGATAAAGTTTAACCTTAACTTAGCTTCACTTTCTTCTCGTCGTGCAACACTCCGCTTAACCCTTTTTTCCCAAAATTTATCACCGCTCATACTTACGTGATTTGCGAATCCTTCCGCAGCATAAGGTTTCTCGCAGTTTGGATCATGCTCATAAGGTCGGCATCCAATTATCTCAAACTTAGTCATTTCGACAATCATACGCACCGCGCACATATTGTGATCGTAATTGCCCTCCCGCATTGTTTGTAACAGTTTTAGATTGTGACACATTTGTGACAGCAATAACAGATTCTTTGAATACCTGTTAGCAGCTTTCATCTTATACATTTGTATAAATAAGATCATTTTACTGTCACCTGTTGTTGAGAATTGCAACAGCGAATGCTGTATTAGTATTTTGAAAAAATGTCTTTATTTTTTTATTTTTTAACAAGAATGCATCTATCGGTTTACTATTTTTCTGTATGCCATTTTATTATTTTCCGTTTTTCTTTTTTTACGTGTGATAATCTCTTGTTGTATAACCAGGAACATTGTATAGCCTCTTTGTACTTAAAACTACTTAATAAAATTTTTCCCACTCCTCTCTTTATTATCTGTGGATCGCAAGGGTAAAAATAAACTAATAAAGTATTATTTGAATAAATAAACCATTAAACTGACGCCAGTGGTAAGGTAAAGGCAAACTTCGGGCGTAACTACGTTCTGTCACGCATGTGGGTGCCACGATGCGTGCGCTTATTACGGACTACCCTATTCGGAAACCCGCTGGGGTCCTGGCGATGCCATACACAATGATTGGACTAGTGTGGCACAGAGCCTTGAGGCTGGCACACTGCGCACCACGCAAGCTTGACGCTCGCGGACTTCACTCTCGTTTTCAACCAAAATGTGCCTCTTAAACTGCCTTCGAAAATACTGGTCACGGTCAGATCGTAATTCTGACTAGAACACAAGCGCTGGAAAAAATATTTAAAAAACACGAGTACGCGAGGGTGAATCCTGCTTCGTCGATGCACACAGCAACGTGAAATTATCATGCAACTGCTATATTACTCTTCCAAGCTCGAGCAGGCTAATTTCACTCAAAGCATAATTTCGGTTGTCTCTGTATTCATTACTTTGTTTAGAATTGCACAATGGTGTCTGTCGGTACTCACCGCCAACTAACAGAAGATAGCTCATTTTTTGTTACGTAATGTTCATGACTGTAAAGCCCGTCTGGAGCTTCTGTAGAAAATTATGTTACTCTAACCACAGATGTGAGTGGCACTAGGCTTTCTTGGACGCCTGAACTTACGCGGTGCGAAGAGTTGAGCAGACTATGGTCATACCCCTCTACCGAAAGTGAGTCATTTTTTTAATTCGCCATGAAGCTCTTTATTGTTCGGATTTAACGTCCCAAAACCACCATATGATTGTGAGAGAAGCTGTAGTGGAACGCGCAAAAATTTTCACCACCTGAGATTTTTACCATGCAAGTAAATCTAAGCCCACGGGTCTCATGCATTTTCCCTCTCTATTGAAAATGTAGCCGACATTCGACCCCGCGACCTAAGGGTCAGCAGCCGAGTACCTTAGCCGCTAGACCATCGTGGTGTGTAAGCGTTTTCAGGACGAAATAGCTCAAATCTCCCTGGAACAAGCTCATCTCGTTCAAATAATACTATTGATTTACGTCAATCATAGTTTTCGCCGTTGGATTAGAGCAATGACAAACGACTGTCCACCGGTGATAGGGAGAAATGGGGCTCTATTTGAAAAGAAAAAAAAAGGCGCCTCAGGGAGCAATAAGCTCGCGCTCTTCTTTCAACATTTAGCGGCGTGCACAACTGCAATATTTGGCTGAACAGTTCATAGTCGTGTCTGCTTTGCACTAGATTTGCTTTTGGAACAAGCCCGAGGGGTAATTCACGGTCTCTTTAAGTCGAAGTCTGAGACAGTCATAGTGTGTATATTCAAGAAGGAGTTCATCATCTTATGAGCGTAACGGGCAACATTGCGTCGAGTCACAGGCTACCATTTAGGTGCCACACTGTACATTCCATGTAGAGGACGAAGTAGCCTCTGGGCGTCTTGAAAATTATTATTCACTTACCATGGGTGTGTTGTCGGTATTCTCCTATTGAAAAGAAAGAAAAAAAGTTAGTTGTACGCTACTCACATATAATCTCATAACAAAAAGGGCACTCTTCTTAGCCTCAAAAGTACAAGCGTCTTTCTTGCTAGCGAATTTGCACTTTATAACGTGATGAAACAAGCGAAAATAAGTACGAAGACATGAAGGACATAGAACGAGCGTGCACTAGCAACTGCAAAATGTTCTTTTCAAACGAACACTAATACTACGCATGTGCGTAATCACAAACCACCCCTATTATTACGAACAACGTGAAATAACGAAAGACCACTCCCATTATCGACGGCATACAAGCGTGAGAAACACATGTCACGCTTTCTCGCCCCCCCCCCCTCAAAAAAAACAAGAACAACCAAGAAAAGACATGCACTTATTCGTGTTACGCCCGAAAAATCTAATTAATAATCTACAAGTAGAACAGACACCTGGTTGACGCACTTGTCATGTGCTTTCTTAATGCGAAATGTCTCCACATTTTTTCTCAATGTACGCTTCTTGTGCTTGTCAATAATTGGTTTATAATAAAGTCGCGTTTGGTGAGTGCACTCCTTGCAGTGAATCACTAAGTGCGAGTATACGGGGCTCCCTTTAGTGAACTCCTATGTTCACGAAGGCGCACATTGAGGAAACGACCTGCCTGACCGACGTATTCTTTTCCACATGCGACAGGAACTCCTTGCACGACATTTTTTTTTGCACTTAACCTGCCTCCTGCCCTATTTTATAATAAATTCGCCTGTTTTCTTCAAGCTTTCATTTTTTGCTAACCTTTCTACTCCCGGGTAAATCTTCAACAATTTGTTTTCAGCTGAGAAAACAACGCGCACAACATTGCTTAATGGAACTTTTTTCTACCAAGGTGAAATATTATACAGATAAGGAATGACCATCGTTCGCTCTTTTTCATGCCGAAATTGTCTGTCTCTTTCTCGTGTACGGCATATTGTCTTGTTCAGTTCTTGTTCATTATATTTAAAAGCCAATACGAACCAACCATCTGGGTAACCAGCTTCCCTTAAGCCCTCAAACTGCAAAAAAAAACACCCTCATTCACAAATTTACGCACCATTTCAAGAGGGTGGCTCTGATGCACGAAGTTGCGATACTGTCTATCTTCGAACGTACCAAAAAATACCTTCCCAAAAGATTTTCCAAAGATGTTTTTCCGGTTGTATGTCATGGGTCATGGGAGTAGATTTTACGTAATTTCACGTTGTTCATAATAATGGTGTGGTTTGTGATTACGCACGTGCGTGTTAGGCGTGTATCAGTTTTCATTTCAAATTAAAAAAAGTAATTATTTCCTAGTAAGCGCTGGACCTGTGTCCTTAATGAGTCTTCGTACTTATTGGCGCTTGTTTCATCATGAACTTATATCAGCATCACAACTCTCAGTCATTCTAAATGTACTCCAGACACTGTTAACGAAATCATTATTCTACTTGCAGGAAGCAGTAAAGTTCAGTTATACCGCCAATAAAATTACATTACGAACTATAAGGCACCGCCTAAGTGGACACGTGGGAAAAGTGTTGCAGCACTTCTTGAAGTTGTGCTGGCTGTCTTTCCAGAAACCTTGATTGATTTGTGGGGTTTAACGTCCCAAAACCACCATATGATTATGAGAGACGCCGTAGTGGAGGGCTCCGGAAATTTCGACCACCTGGGGTTCTTTAACGTGCACCCAAATCTGAGCACACGGGCCTACACCAATTCCGCTTCCATCGGAAATGCAGCCGCCGCAGCCGGGATTTGATCCCGCGACCTGCGGGTCAGCAGCCGAGTACCTTAGCCACTAGACCACCGCAGAAGCCTTAGGTGAGGTGCGTCGCAGGAAGCGGGTATGTGCCAAGCAGTTGGCAGGAAGAGTAAAGCAAAAGAGTGTAAAAAAAAAGATTTGGTTAAGAGGATTGACACGATGAGGAATTAGCAGGCAAGAGAAGGATTGTAGATGATAAAGCATGACTTAATCTCGTATATTGCAGTTTATTAAGGTGCCATGCATTTGATATAGGAAGCAGGTAATGTGGGGATGTAACGGGGAGCAATGTGAACTCAAGCATGAAAGAAAGAAGGAGAGAGAAAGTGTAGGGCAAGTGAAAGCTTTGCATTAATATAGTTTAGCAAAGTTTCACTAAAGAAATGTGGCGGAGAAGACTGGTGTGAGGGCGAGAAGCAATGAATGAAGGGCGAGAAGCGAGAAGCAATGTAGCAGCAAGAGATGTATAAAAGCAGTAAAGCATAGCGAGAAGTGCGAAAAAGAATTGAGAATGACGAGAAAACATGCGAGTAGTAAAGGGGCCATGATACTTATTTTCTGTAATTGTAACTTATTTTCTGACACATGTTCTGTAATTGAACATTCATAACTTCGCTGGCTAACTCTTAGCGAATTCCGTAGAGGAATAAATTTACTGTTTAATATTGGTAAAGACAAGCGAGAAACAGACAATCGTGCAATAATAGCGCACCATCGAGTGTTGACAGAGACAGAAGCAGGCTGTGCCTGCATTCCTGCGCACAATATTGCTTGGTTGTCAGCTGCGCGTGAGATTAAGATATCTTAGCTTTCTTCTGCACAGCACTGGAGCTAAACGATTGGTAGCAGACACAACCTGTGGTATACTGAAACTGTGGCAGAAGACGACGGAACTCGTCTCCGCCCCATGTTACGTCATCGACGCCATGGGGGAATGGCGGCTTCAAGAGGTAGGCAGGCTTTACAGCCGACGACTTCTATATAGGGCCTGTTTTGCACTGAGATACTTTTACGGCCACTTTCGATTATGTGTATGGACCTAATAGACCATCTACGTCTAGTTTTTGCTAAAAACTACAAATTATCTGGTGACCGTGTCTTCTTTAAGATGAATGCAGCCCGTGGATAAATATCTAAAGAAAGACGAACAGCTTGTTCTCTGTGTCTTTCTGCTGCGCGTTCTGTTTGCTCCGACTCACTCATAATAAAGACGTTTTGGACATTAATTCCCCACATTTGAGACTAGTTCGATTAGCTTGGGTGCCAGGTTCATGAAGGGCTGCTCCTAAACAGATTGGCCGATTCTTTAGCGAAATCATCAACAACTGGGCAAAATATGCCGCTTACGTGACGGCTGTCAGATTTCGCAGGCGTAACATTGTTAGAATGCTTTGCAGGTATGTCACCCAGGAATTCCACATAATATCCGCACCTATTATATTCCTGGCGTCGATCACATGTTACACGTGAACTAGAAATAACAATTACAAAGCTGTGCTGTCAGGAACTGAAACTAAATTTGTACCGAGGAAGGTGTTGTCAGGCGCTTTCTCAAATGTGCGCTTTCTGTGGCGAGTTGAAAACTACAAAGGTTATTCTTTACGACCGGTAGGTGTTTTACCACAGCTAGAAGATCCAAGTTGAGAAGTCTTTTACGTGCTATTTGAATGACTTTATCCGTGCCTGTGAACCTGTATTTAGGAGCCTCTCTTTCTCAGTTTGCCAGTGCGTAAGTTTGCATAGCTGAGCGGAATTGTCTGATTGGAACCACACAGGCTAATATACAATATCATCCTTCTGTGCCGGCTAATGCATAAGTTTTGTTATTTAATAATGTTATATACACTATTAGGGTGCTGATTTAATTCACTATCCATTACTGATTAAAAGCTTAATTTTTCGGTGAGTTTTTTGAGCATCAGAATTTTTTGTGAAAATTTGTAATGTTTTTAATAAATGCAGTTACTCTAAAACTCCGTAAGATTTCATAAGGGCATTCAATTCGTGGCCAACCACCATAGTGAGTATTAGCTCCAAGAAAAAGTGAACATAAACAAAGAATAGTTAGAGAAAGCTTACAGAAAGAAGAAAGGAGAAGATAGAGAAATGTTTCACTCGGCTTCCTAGAAGTGGTGGTGCTTGATTACCAGCTTCGATGTGTGCTCAGCAGATATCACAGGCATTAAACCGCTTCTATTTTGTCTTTATGATGTACCATGAATTCTAGATAATTTATTAGGTATATATAATAAATGCGTTTTTTGTCTCAAAAAATACTTTCAGGCAGTATTTTCTTCATACCTCCCTTCATACCTCCCTGACATAACTTCATACCTGGGTTCAAATCCCGGCTGCGGCGGCTGCATTTCCGATGGAGGCGGAAATGTCGAGGCCCGTGTGCTCAGATTTGGGTGCACGTTAAAGAACCCCAGGTGGTCAAAATTTCCGGAGCCCTCCACTACGGCGTCTCTCATAATCATATGGTGGTTTTGGGACGTTAAACCCCACAAATCAATCAATAACTTCATACCTCTCTGACAGCAATATAGTGGTCGGAGCGTAGATGTAACGGCAGCATACTCAGTGATCGGATTATAATTCTTTTGTTACAGTGGTTTTGTGAAGTAGGGGTCATACGTCATGGCGTTTCCTTGTTTAAGCAACATGAAATATTTTTCTTAAAATATGCTGTGTTCCTTTTATTGGCATCACTCGATAAAGTCGGACAAAAGGACAACTTTTCTCACCGATGTAAAAGGTTTTCGTGCGTTGGATCACAACACAGCTCCAGTCTTGAGTTTTATGGAGTAGCTTCTCACTAAGAGAATTTTTGCCTGCGTTTGCAAAGAAATGAACATACCAAGGTGATAAGCGCACGCACGCAGGTGTATAATGTGCGCAAAGTGTGCTTATATTCCCTATATTTTCGATAAAATATGATGTTGCACGTAGGGTTTTAGTGTGCGTTGCAAATAAATATGTTCCCGGAATATATAATGCTGATTGAAACTGTGCAGCTACGGTCGGGGGTATGATTCTAGAGATGTAATACAGCTTGCGTCACGTCAACGCAAAATGTCGTAACCTGGAGCCATCGACGTTAAACGTCAAATCAGTAATGGTTATGCTAGAGACCGCAATATCAATGGAACTGATATTATTCTTGTACATGGTGACCCTCAATTCCCTGTTATTTGAAACTTGGTGAGTGTGGTCGCTGTGTATTGTACTCTTTAAATGAAGGCATGCATAGCACCAGCCTAAGTTTTGAGGCCCTCTTTTCAAAAACAAAATAGGTGCTCACGTCGAGTGCTGCTACAACGCAAAGTGGCATAGAGCCCGCTCGCTTTTCGTTCTCATGTGCACATTCGTGAGCCACATGCCGGAGCATATAGTTAAGCATGCTGGATCGGACGTCAAATCGTACTATATGTAGACAGCTTCTCTACGCTAGCGCTCAGAATACAAAAATTACCAAGGCCTGCAAACGTTGCATCAACGCAGCTTCTTTTTCTGTGTAAATTTCGCCAGGTCTTTGCAGTCGTGCAGTACACGTAACTTTGTGTGTCCGCGATACAAGCCGATGAACTTATACAAAAGCGTGAGCATCTATGATCGCAAGCGTTCACGTGGCCAGCCGCTTAGAAGTACATGGCTCGCAGAAACTAATTCAGTTCAAATTTTCGTTTCAACCCCATAAACATTCCCTGACATCAGCATTCAGTGTACACCCGATGTCATCCACACGTGTGGCTGCCACAACAGCTTACGGGACTTGAAGGGTTGTGCTAACAATTATGTTCAATGCGTTTCTGCATTCTATTTGACCTCCTTAACTGACCGTGACGGGGAACAGCGAACGATGCCGTTTATGATGCAGATGTGTGGCTGAACTCGTAACCCTCACCTGTTCCTTGCTTAATCAGTGATTGCATTAGGCTTAACGATTCCGCTGTAGGTTCATCTGTTTCATGTTTTTTTTTATTTTTTTCTTCAAAAGTGAAGCTCCTCATGTCGACAGTTTGCCGTCGCCGTCACCGCCATCAGAGCTCCCTGCGCCGAGCAAGAACGCCGAGCAAGCGCGCCGAGCAAAGCAACCGGCACGGTGGCAGATGACCCACGCCACACGGTCATTCGCTCAGTTTTTTTTTTCCGACACCGAGAGGGGTGAATCCCATCCCAACCGCTTTCCACCCCACAACCTTCACAAAAGTCAGCAGCGAGATCCGGCACATTGTCATTTGCGTGCTATCTCTAAAAAGCATCGCTCATTGGTAATACTCGTACAAGGAAGGACTGCCAGTGTTTTATCACGAAATCTGTTTATGCCTAGCTCCGCCATGTCTCCGCTGACGTACTTCCGCCACAGATATGTTGTAATATATATACTTACAAAAAAAACGAGAAGAAAACGTTCGGTACTTGGGCGTCGAAGCGAGAGGTGTATATGTACTTCTCGCTTCGCAGCCTGGTACATAGACCACAGTGCCACAAAGTGTGCGTTGTCCACTTGGTTAACAGCGTATTCATTATACACACCATGTACTATTGGCGGTGCTCAGAGCTCAGCAACTTTCGCGTGTTTTCATCATCAGCAGTGAGATGGCGCGAAAGAGGGTCGTAGCGCCGCGCACCTGCGCATTGCGCCGCACAAGCACGTCCACATGACACGGTCTGAGCACGTATAAATATTTTCTGGCGTGGTTCCTCACTCGCGCGTGTGCTTATTTCAGGATTCAGGCACCTTGTACTTATTGCGTTTTCACCTCATGTTTACTTTAAAGTTCTACAGTGTCTAAACCAAGCACGAAGGTCACTTCACTCAGTGCCACGTTTACGAAAGGAGCGAGCTGCTCCCACATGAAGTTGTTTGTTCGTGCTCGTCCTATGTATACTTGATTTGATTGATGATATGTTGGGTTTAACGTCCCAAAGCCAACATATGATTATTAGAGTCAACCTAGTGGAGGGCTCCAAAAATTTCGACCACCTGGGGTTCTTTAGCGTGCACCCAAATCTCAGCACATTGGCCTACAGCAATTTTGTCTCCACCAAACATGCAGCCGCAGCAGCCAGGATTTAATCCCCCCGTGACCTGTGGGTCAGCAGCCAAGTACCTTAGTCACTAGACCACAGCGACGGCGAAAAATTTATCGAGTAATAGCAACAATCTTACAAAACGTAGGCAGCTGTTTATCAGGACTGTAACTAATATACAATGCTTCACTGAGTTGTTATGCTCGATCTTGTACTTGATGATCCACAAAAATGTTCGTTGTACACAATACATATTCTTAATTTTGCGTGCCACATATCAAACATGTATGATTCTTATTTTTCAGCACTCCCTCGTGGAAACGCGCGCCCCTTCGCTGTTTATCCGACACTCATGCCATCTAGTTCTTTCAACATCGACCACCCGCAACCTCCTAGACACACGACAAACACACGCGCACTCTTTACTACATTTCATCTCGCACAACTCTCGCCCCCTCTCATCGTGAATCATGGTGTAAGGGAAAAATAATGGTTTGTGGTACGGCACCAACTGATCGATCAGCATGGGGGATCATTCGACAAAATCTCGTGGACGAACCACTTAGAATGAAGTCATTTTCACCAACGTAACCTGCAGGACGATATAATAAAGTCTACTTTGCCGATGTGCCAACTTGGCCGAGCACCCTTGGCCACATCGTTCAAGATGTGAGTGTCGAAGAGCACAAGGTCCCCTTCTTTGATGGTTGTTGACCGTCGACGGCGATCACAACTTAGCTCCTCAGCCTGTCAGACAGCTGTTTGGTGCTTGATGAAAATACATCAAGGCTTCTCCAAGGCACTGCCTAAGTTCTGCAGCAAGCGAATGTTGTGATGCTTCTGGAGACTTTTTGTCTTTCTTGTCGCCTACACGCGTCCACGACCTGCACATCTCTCTGTCATAATGAAGCAGTGCTAAAGTATATCCGGTGACTATACGCTCTCCGTCGTGCGCATGGCAAGTCCGACCTCTGGTATATGACGGCCCCAGTCTTGGTGGTTAGAGCAGTATGCTCGTATACACTGCTTAATCGTTCCATTGTGACGCTCCACCAATCGCTTAGTCGGCTCGTAAGGCACAGAATGCCTACTCATTGTTTTAGGAGATTGCGCCCCAATCAGCTAACGAAGGGCTTCCCGTTGTCACTGCTGATGGCCAGAGGGGCCTCATGGTAGTAGAAGACTTGAACCATGCACTTGCGTATTTTCGCTCTGGTTGGTGCTCATAGAGGGAATAGTACTGGGAAGATTGCGAACTTTTTAAGGACCACTAGTAATTACTTGTGGCCACAAGGTGCGGACGGCAATGGTACCATTATGTCCACACGGAGCTCTTCCAAGGGAGCTGTTGCCCAATGACTGCCCACTAAAGGGGTTGTGAAGCATTTTCAGAAAAAAATCGACTACGAGTGAATTAGAAATTTTTGTTGTCCGTTCAATACTATACTTCGACAAGTTTGATCGTCTGGGATCACTGAATAGATAAACAACACGATTTCTGTTTCCCTGCTCACGTTCCCATCAACTGTGCATCAGACAACACTTTAAGACAGCCAATAAAAAACGTCAGTCATACAGAAAACTTGGCGAAACTGTGATGTTTTTAAACCTTAGTTGAGCGTAATTTGTGACATCATAATTTTTTTATCACAGCGTCGTCCCCACCTTAACAATACTATAGCGTCACGGACACACAGCGTGCGATGGACGACCTTCCCGAAGTACAGTGTCGCCTACTAGAGCGGAGTCGGCTCTTGGGCATTGAGCCGTACGCCGAACGCACCCATGCGGTTGCGAGATCAGCCATCGTCAGAGCAAGGCAGTGGCGGTGGTGACGATGGCTGCAGAAGCCTGCATTCTGGAAGCACTCGTATCAAGACCACGTGGCAGAACCTTCACTTCCGGAAGGTCCGGCAATGAGCCTACACTCTGGGTGCCCACACTATCGTGGCCATCACGTTTAATAGCACGATCCCACACTGCTTTTCACTATATCTCGCTGGGCAGCTTGTGAAAGTGGACGTGATGGCACTTTGATAATTTGTGCGGCACTGTCTGAAGAAGCACACGACCGGCATAGGAAGACCTAAGCCAGCCAGAACACCCTGTAGTACACAACTGGTCAAAACAAGTGGGAAAAAACTGGGCCGCTGCACAGATTGCACCGATCGAGTCAAGGCAATCGGCGGGAAGGCAAAGATACACACGTGACAGAGCCCATACGTATTTGAAAGCGGAAACAAGCAGATCACTCGCTGTAGTTGCTCAGCATTCAACTCCGAGTGCAAGAACTGCTCTGTTATTTTTCTTTTCCAGATTTCTACAAATCTATTATTTCAGAGCAAAATAAAGCTAACGTTCTGTTTGTAACTTCTCTTGCTCTGATATTTCACTGACGTCAAAAGTTGGTGCCTATAGCAGCCATAGGTTTCGCATGGTCGCTAGCGAGCCCCCCCCCCCCCCCCAAAAAAAAAAGCTGCGATTTCAAACGGGTGTCCTTACTTACACACTAGATAATGTGCCAACCCTATTGCAAAAAACAGCGTGATGCCAGTACGTTTTTTGTCACTGGTACACGCTGGAGACACTGGTACACGCTTGTAATCACTGGTACTTCGCTGGGTGCACTGTGAAAAAGCTGTGTCGCGCTGGTAGGGGCGCTGGCTCAACCGCTGGGATGCTGGTGCGCACTGAGAAGCGCTGGAAGCGCTGGAATTTTCACTGGCAAGCGCAGGTGAGTACTGGAGCACGCACTGTTTCTACCAGCGCAGGCAGCGTGCATGTTATTGTAGCGAGTGCCGTAGTTTGTGTCGGCGTCGTTGAATATGAAACGCTTGATTCGATGGCAGGGAGAGATGCTGCCCTAACAGATACCGAACATACGTAATTTTTGCGGTGCACGTACGTATCGCAGCAATTAAAATGCACCTTTGTCGCATCTGCCCCCACGTAAACCGGCCATATTTGCATCATCCGTGTGTTGCTGTAACGATTCCAAGTAGCAGTGTTTGTAAGCCTGTAGCTGCACGCCACTCCTAACATAAACAGGAAATTGCTTTTGCCGCAAATTTGACGAAACGTAAATGAGTTCTCTCGATCGCTTCGCACGTTTTCCCAGCGGAAGCGAAAAAAAGCTGTCGTTCGATTCCGCGACACCGCATAAATGTATGTCTGGCCATGCTTATCCTTCTACTTACTTCACGTAAGAGTTAGAAATGTTCCGAAGCATAAATGCTGAATCTTCAACCATACCAACTCAACGCGTCGTGAGTGGTCTTACCCAGTCCCGGCCCAGCGAGCATTAAACCTGTCGTGTCAGCCGCGTTGGTAAATATGTTACCGGCGCTTCATGCTTCGTGCACACACAACTTTATAATGTGAAAATAACTGTAAAGCATAGTTTAGACATCCATGAGCCTAAATCAACTATTTTGTCTTGTGTAGATGTTCGGACAAGGAGCACTGACGATTGAACGTCGCGCTTTCAGCTACGCAGGCTATCACCGAAAGCTGCCGGCATGTACTTCTCCGGTACTTCTCCGACTGATTTGTTACAACACCCAATTTTCAGTTGGTAATTTGGTAAGCCTTCGTGAACTGACTCCCTGGCATACGTTCTCAGCGGATTGCATCGGTATTTCTATGGGTGTTTTTTTTAAATGGGTGGTGTTGATATCACTGCATATATCTGTGCATTTTCACGCCGGCTGTATACTGCCAGTGGAGGCCAGAAAAACAGCTGTCGCTCGCCATTGCCACTCCGTAAATGTAATTGTGGCATTTATTGACCTTTCACTTACTTCAGGTACAGTTTAGGTAACAGTCACAAATATTGCGAAGCTCAAATGCAGAAATTTGAAGCATCGTAACTCAGCTGCTTCGAAAGCAGCCTTACCCAGTGCCCCGTCCCAGCGAGGCCTATCATGCCGCCCGCGTCGGTGTACCTGCTGCCGGCGCTTTTTACTTTACGTAGGCACAGTTATAAAGTGTATGAATGACTGTAAAGTACAGTTTAGACATCTGTGAGCCTAAATAAACCATTTATCTGCGTTTGCAGTGTCCGCACAAGGAGTGGCAATGATCGATGTCTTTCAGCAACGTAGGCTGTCACCGAAAGCTTCCTTCTGAGCGCAGGAGCCAGTACTTCTCTGACTTGTACGTAAGAACACGCAATTTTGAGTTGGTAATAATTTCGTACACGTCAGTGACCTAACATACTGGCATACTTTTTCGGCGAATTGCATTAGTCATTTATTCGGCGGTTTCTTAGTTGCAAGTATCGATATAACTGCAAATATGTAATCTAGCACGCCGGATGTGTACTGCTACATTGTCGCTTGCGCGAAAAAAAAAACTCAATATTCACTCGTGTGCGTGGATATCTACCAAGCAAGACATGTAAATCATCTGTACTTGTTGACCAGTAGCAAGTGGTAGAACCGACTATCAAAGGGAAAAAAAAAACTATCGGCAGCCAACAGCTGACAATCTTTGGCTGCTCCTTCAGTAAATTTGAGATTTTTGAGAGTGAAGACGTAGATGCTTCGAAAAACTTTGCACTCTTGCAAATTTCTGCACGTCATTCGGTGTCCGGAAGCCGTTCGTCACTGTCGAATGAAGGCGCAATTGTTATTAGAAAGGGAATATTGTGTCAGTCTTAATGGTGCGACTTGCAAACATGAAGTTAAACGGCGCGTTTTTTGGAGAAATAGTCGTTTTACAACCCCACAGGCACGTTCTGGCATGGCGTAGTGCAGCGTACTCACTTAGTGATCAGAAGGTAGAGAGTTCGAATCCCGTCAAGGGGTGTTTTTTTCAATTTTTTTATTTTATTAGGAATTTGTGAATGTGCGCTGTTTTACTTATATATTTATTTATTTATTTATTTATTTAGGGCCAATGGCCATCCCCGTTTTAGCCCTGTGAAGCCATTTTGCGCACAGTACTGGGACGTTGCCACTCCAGCGTCCCTGTACCTGCGCTGAGCGGCGCTGGCACCAGCGCCATACTGGGCCCATAATCAGGCATGGCACTGGACGCTGGTAACCAGAGGTGCTGGTTTTTGCAATAGAGAAAATCCTTAAGAATTGGTGTGTCTAATCTTTATTGAAACAGGGAAGATTCCAACCGGGAATTTCATTTGTGTTTCACGACCCCTTTGAGCCTACAGGCTTCTTGCGCCGAGTGTTTGTGCGCTGACAGAAAGCACACCCCTGTACATAACTTGACATGTCAGCCCACATGCCAAGCAAGACGAATCATGCCCCCACTCGTCTCAAAGCTTTTTAAAACCCTGCATGGGCTGCCGCGGTGTTGTCACGCGCAATTTTGAATTCCAGGTGTCTGAGGTGAGAAGGCTGCCATGGTACCTTTTTGTTGCTTCTTTAGAGAACTAGCAGTGTTGGCGGTAGTGGTTGTAATGTTGCTAAGGCGGGCAATTGTTCCGCATGAGCATCTCTTAAATTATAGGGGTCAGTCACCAAATATCACTCAGCCCAGTGTCTCGCAGGAAAGCCATCAGGATCCGTTGCACGCTCCTTCTCGTCGCCGTAGTTCCTTCAGAAAAAAAACATCTTCCAATGTCCTGTGCTTGTGACAATCTTTCTGCAAGCTGCGTATCATACGTGTTCTTTTTCTGTCAAACTGCAGGCACAGCCAAATGAAATGTTCTATGTCACCGATGTCACTACAACGGGGGGAGGAAGAATGGAAGAAATGAAAGGCAGGGAAGTCAACCAGACGCACGGCCGGTTTGCTACCCTGCTCCGGGGGAAGGGGTGAGGGGATTAAAGGATGTCACCACAAACATTACAAAACGGGAAGCGCCTTGCCCAGTCTTGAATGACCAAAGAGGCGTGTGTGCAGAGTCGGTTCTTATAAGGTAAAGCAGCGTCGGTTGTTCTCCAGGAAGTCCGTAGATTATATGTATCACTAATGCGGAAACTTGTAGATCGCCCTCAAGTGATTGCGTAACTCATTCTTGTTGTTCTGGTATGTTTTAGGAGCTCTTATTTTTGGAACGCAAGTTTGCACTTGGCGTGCAAGGACATCAGCTTTTTAATTGCCTTCTATTCCAACAGTCGGCGTTACAGCGACTGCATCGAGGGCTACCTCAAGAAAAATCCACATCTCTGATCACCTGATCGGCAAGAGCTCCACAATGTGCAATTCCAGTGGATTCTATCACACGTTGGAATAGAACTAGCACTCCACTTGGCTCCAGTTCTGTTGTTTCTCAACAACTCAAGGCTGTCCAGAAGGCCCACAATGCGGCGGTGAGGCTAGGCCTCCCCGTTCCTACGTGGTACCGGTCCACGATCCGACCCCTATAAAAGGGGGCGGAATCTTTCAGGACCCCAATAAAGTTTTTCATCCGTCCATCCGTCCATCCGTCCGTCCGTCCGTCCGTCCGTCCGTCCATACATCCATCCATCCATCCATCCATCCATCCATCCATCCATCCATCCATCCATCCATCCACCCACCCACCCACCCACTCATCCATCCATCCATCCATCCATCCATCCATCCATCCATCCATCCATCCATCCATCCATCCATCCATCCGTCCGTCCGTCCGTCCGTCCGTCCGTCCGTCCGTCCGTCCATCCATCCATCCATCCATCCATCCATCCATCCATCCATCCATCCATCCATCCATCCATCCATCCATCCATCTCCCATCATCGCAAGACGATAAGCCGAGTTCAAATTTTGGAGCATAACACCCTAGAGTATGGTATTCAGTTTTGAAAGACGGCTGTCACTAGCCGGCTACAAGGTATGCTGTGTGACATAAGGGTTTCCTAACGTCATTCAATGCATTTGCTATGTCCTCAAACGAATTTTTTCTCTGGGTTCTCTAGCAGTGATGGGAAACTGTATTTCCGGTGAGCTATCACAGAGGTGGTTCTCACACTGAAGAGGGGCCATACTCAGGGCGCCTACACTCATTTTACCAGCCCCCGTCCGAGCTTAATTCTGCAATTGAAACCTTGCAGCCGGAAGACACAACGCATGATTCTGGGTGAAACTGGTTCCGTGCCTAACATCCGTGACTGCGATGAGTGGTCACAGTGCATCCATAACTCTGCAAACTCATGATACACCCTCAATTTGTCTACCGGCCACACCACTGCAAGGCCTTCTCACTCCTAGACAAAATACCAGTTTCCGCCTTCGGCGAGAAGCCTGCCAATGAAGCAAGCCAGCCGCAATCTATCAGGGCCAGCATGTAGTAGCACAGGGGCAATGTCACTGCCAACAGCATTTATTTCAAATACAAAGAATCGATTTAGATCTGGAAGGTTCCTAACTTCATCCTGGACTTAGGACTGCCTTAATTCACTTGAAGCTCGCTCTTGGATCTTTTCCACCACCATGACTCGTTCTTCTGAAGAAGGACAGTGACTAGACAAGGTGTCCGTGAGAGGTGTAGTATAACAGCATGAAAGTCCCAGGAAAGCTTTTTGCAGTATCTTTAGCTTCATAGATATACTGGCTGCAGCTTGCTTCTCACATGCTCACTGTCTACAATTTTCATGCAGTTCTGAGCGGGCGTAGTACATTCAGGAATTGCAGTGAACAATTGAGACAAGTAATTAACCACCTAATTCATAATTTGTATGCCTTCGCTGGCCAGAAAAGCACTTCCTTTGCCTGGTACTACAAGCACTTCTTCAAAGAAGCCCTACAGGCAATGAGATTCTTTATCGTCTTCCACCGCCAGCGCACCAGTTACACCCCCGTTACGATTAGTAAATGGAACAATGCACTTCGGCTTGGTTTTATTAGTCCACCCATCCAGCGCTAGAAATACAGATGTGTCTATCGCATTCGAAAACTTTCTGCCAAGCACCATAGCTCGACAATAGTCTGACACGCACAGAAAAACTTGTATGCTGCTCCTTGTGGCCAAATATATCTTGCACTTTAGGAATATGGTTGACCTCAACCAACACGTTGCTGATTTGAGTGCTCGTTTCTGTGTCCTGAGTTATGCGCTCTTTGCCTCGGCCACTTTTACAAATGATGTACCAATTAGGCTCACACTTAAGGCTGTATCAAGCAAGGCCAGGAACATAGTCTGCCCAATGAACACTTTGAGAAAAGGCTCCCTGTTGCCGGTGAAGAACACCCACCGGGTTGTCTCAAAGATGCTTGCCGGAGTAGCACCAACTGTCTCCCGTTTCCCGGACGCTTTGAGACGATATGTCTATTAGGTTGCATAGGTAGCAGCGCGGCGGGCCGCTACGCCGATTCGAAGGTCACTGGCGGGCGATGTGACAAACTTACACAGCGATGGCAAGTGCTATTGCACGGGAGTCTAGTAAATGTATCCTTGTGGCCATGGGGTCACTGGGAGGCATTGCAGCGGAAGTGGGGGCCCTGTGCAACAGGTTACAGTGGCAGGAAGGCTGTGTTACTGCGGGATGCAATAGCCGGTAAGATTTCGTCAACGGATGCTGCAAAGGCATGGCAGCCGGTGCCATCGTTACTCTTGAGCTCATTTATGACAGGCCGGCCACATTTACTGCTGATTGGTAGGCAAGGTTCTGCGCAACTTGATCAATTGAATGAGGGGATGGCTTGTACGGGAACCACTCTAATAACACTCCGTGAGGCCATCAGCTGCCTTTGTCAGGCTCTGCAAGACGGGTAAACTGCCTACCCTCCACTAAATCTTGGAGTTTCACGTGCACTGGTCACAACACCCGGCTAACCTTTTCTGATTTCGGGACGTCGCCATCAATCCCATCATAGTATGCCGTGAGTGCGCGGATCAACTGTTTCAAACTTTCTTTCCGGGTGCTAAGTGCGGAGCTCAATTTTTTCTGTCAGGCGTCGCTTCATGTCAGTTGAAGGAAACGCGGCCTTGAAGTAATCCAATGAAGAAAAGGACTTGACGAAACGCAGCTACAACTTTGCTCTACCTTCCAGGGTAACAGGCACGATGATGCTAAGCCTTTTTCTGGCGTTGACACCAGACACAGGGCTTCCAGCTGTTCGAGGAAAAATTCTGTTTATTGCGTGTTACTGAATCCCGTTACCTTCGTGGCTGACTTCCCGAAAAACGCGGAGCGCAGCCACCTGTAGTTTCGAATGCCGCCATCATGGGGCATGCAGTCATGAGCTCTGCCGTCATGAGTCGTTGTCTGAGGGCCTCGTGATTGACTCACGCTGTATGTTGGAGCATTTCCTTGGCCCCAGAAAATGTTCAAGAAGCTCCTCTAGCACATTCACCACGTCCACGTCGGTTGCCATGTGAATCTCGAACAGGCCCCCACTTGTTATACTTGATGATATCATTTACAATCCACTACCACGTTGACTAAACACACTACACCTTGTATTCTCCGCGCCACTTATCCTGCGTGTCCTACTCATTTTCTCCCGTATTGCCGCATTCTTGCGTGTGGCTTGTCGCTGTTCACCCGACACTCGCACCATCTCATTCCTCCGGCGTAAATCACCCACAGCTTCCGAGATGTGCGCCCACCACACGTTCACTACTTAGTTCATTTCCTCTCTCGAAAAGTTCATTTTTCTTTCAAAACTACATACAAAACTGAAGCACTTTCTATGTTTTAGACAGGGCCTTAATTCTTTTAAATGCGATGCATTTCTTAGCAAACTTCGGCGACTTTGAGCGTATCTATCTATCTATCTATCTATCTATCTATCTATCTATCTATCTATCTATCTATCTATCTATCTATCTATCTATCTATCTATCTATCTATCTATCTACCTAACAATCTATCTATCTATCTATCTATCTATCTATCTATCTAGCCGCATATGACTTTTAGCTCTCCTGGCCATTCCGATAGTGGTACCGATACCAAACTTGGTATGGCATAACATGACTCTATAATGAACATATATGACTAGTCATGGCATGAAAACCATGAAATGCGTGTCATGAATTTCATGGTCTACATTTCATGGTCTGCAGCTCTTGCGGTGATTTTGTTGACATGGCATGTTGCAAAACTGGTGTGGTATGGCAAGATTGCATGGCGAACATAAGTGGCAGACCCTAACTTGAAAATTATGACATGTGTGTCATGTAACAACATGACCACATTCCACGCTCATGATGCGCTCACGGCTGCTTCTCTAGCGTCACACATATCAAATTCGATATTGCAGTACGTGAATGGATGACGAAGGTATGTGAATGGTGCGAACATGATAATCACGAGATCCGTGTCATGTAACAACATGACTACATGCCACGCTCATGATGCGTTGGTGGCCGTTTCGCTAGCTTCACTTATATCCCATTTGGCATTACGGGACGTGAATGGATGGCAAATGCATGATACTAGTGCAAACATGATAAACATGAGATGCGTGCCATGAGGCAACATGACTACATGGTACGCCCATGAAGCGCTCGCGGCGGTATCGCTAGCTTCACATGTACCAAAAGTAGGTACTACGTGACGCGAACGAACCACAGAGAAAAATGACACACCCAAATTTATTAATCACGACACGCGTGTTATGTAACAACATGAATATATGTAATACTGATGATGAGCTCGCGGCCGTTTCACTAGCTTCACATATTGCAAATTTGGTATTACGTGATGCCAATGAATGCTGAAGGTATATGTGACTGGTGCAAACATAATATTCATGAGATGCGTGTCATGTGGGAAGATGGTTACATGCCACAGTCAAGGAGCCAATAAATTACGACGTGACGCAGTGCGTGTGCTCGCCGGCCTTCATCTCGTCGCGTAACGCCGACGTTGCCACGCCAGGCACTGGTCCGGCCATATACTCGCAGGCGCGCGCTCCGCTCAGCGGCGTTGCTATGACGCATGCACGTTTCAGCGTGTCCGGCGTCCCTCCGTCACAGTATTGTTTGCGTCACGCAGTGTTGTCTGAGTAACAGATCGGCGTAAAATGCAGCATGTCGCATTTCGCGCCGGTTACCAACGGGCCGTGCCTGGCGTCAGACTATAGAGTGCTCGCGTTTCGCTAACGTAGCTTCGCTGTGCCCAGCGTGCGTGCGCGTCAAGGTTACGTTGGAGTATATTGGGCCCTTCATAGTGTGCTCGCGGCTATTTTGCTGGCTTCACATATATCAAATTAGGTGTTGCGTGACGTCAATGAATGACGAAGGTAAGAACATGTAAGAACACTAAAACATGTTTTTATGTAAGAACGTGAAAACATACCACGCTCATATAGCATGCTCGCGGCCGTTTCGCTAGCTCCACATATACTAAATATGGTATCACGTGACGTAAATAGATGGCGAAGGTAAACGACACATCTAAACATGATAATCATGACACGGGAGTCATATACGGCATCATTTACCTCCACCCCGCAACGTTGTGCTGATTTTAAAGTGAGATATCAGCATTTCCCATTCGTGCTCCGCATATCATCGGTTCCCACTGTACGTGAGATTTGCCAATGTTTAATCACACTGCTGTTAGTGAGGCCATGAAAATATTACTGACTGCGCTCTTGTAGGACCATTGATTTTTGCGTGCCATAGCCGGTAGAAAATTTCCATGTTTCTGGTGGAAAATGCTCTCTGCGTTAAAAAAAAGACACCGTCATATTTTGCCGACGAACTCCTACATCTCCCGCCTTACACATGTCCGCCCGAGTTATAATACTCTTGTAGAATGACGTGTGGGTCATTAATGGATCTTCGGTGTCGCCAAGTGCATGTGCTGGCAGTTTCGGTTGATCTGTAGTTCCACATATCTTCGTTTGTAAGAAATAGCTGCAAATAAACGAATGAAAACTTTCACCACCATCTAGTTAGTGAATATATATGGCCACTGTCAGCGTATCCAACGCCTATGATAATCTTTTCGCACTACTACGATGCCTGTCATCAAGCACCACTTATTTTGTGGGATGTTTTGACAATCGTGCCTGCTTGTAGCTTTATTTAGACGCCTAGCGCGTGAAATTATTTACCACAGTTCACTATACTTTTTATTTGCAATTTACTCATTATCCACCTACTCAAGTTTTGGCATAGCTTCTGGCAGTCGAGAACATTTTATTTCATGAATGTGATGATATAACTTCAATAGTTCAACGTACCTAATCCCAAACTAGCCAGGCAGACCATTAAACACTAGACCTTTACACTTTGATATAAAGCTCATCGAAAATAATAAGTGGCTTGTAAACTAGCGAAAGGGGTAACCTAAATAAAAAAACTGACCACAAAACAGTCATCATATTGCTAGCCTCTAGCTGACAGTTTCTCAAAGACTGCATTTACAGAGAATATGTGTTTATGATCGGTTTTACACGGGACAAATGTAAGATATTTGCAGAGCCTGCGAACTTAATTGAAAACCTACGTTTAGAAGTACTTACACTTTTCTGAAGAAAAATTAGTGTTATTAGCTTTCGTTATACCCATACATAAGACGCCTCAAACGTCTACACATACAGCAGTACACGTTGTATTAAAAAGGAGCATGCGTTCATTCGAATAGTATCAACTTTTTTGCAAATTTAGAAAATTAATTCTGTACTAGGCTAACTCTGAAAGCAGCCATGCATGACCAAATATATATATGTGACGTAAGAAGGCAGAGATGGTTAGGAGAAGTAGATGAAGAAGAAGTCAGAATAGAATAAACATGGCATATGAGCCACTCCATGTCTCCCAGTCATCATAGCCCCACACGAGTCGACAGGATGGAGACCTGCCTGCCTCTTCCGCAGTCGCTCATCATCGACGCAGTTCCCCAAAAGACGCCCTGACCATACATCCACTACCGATTCATCTTCAACCTAGACACATCGACCAGCACCATGGCAGATTCATCGGCCAACCTTGGCATCCCCAAGTACACCGTAGCAGCGGACGTTGGACCCGTGCAGGACTGGTTCTACCTCTACGAGTTCCACACTACCGCTGCATCATGGTCGGAACGGCAGATGATCAATTTTAACAACTACATCTCCGGTGAGGCTTTCAAATTCTACTTCACTCACTTATTTCAAAATGACGAGTCATGGAAAAAGAATAAAGAAGAAATGACCATCCGATTTCAAGAATACAATGACGACTATGACGAAGACTCGCTTATAACCAACCATCCACAGGCAATCGCACTCGGTTGTCAATTTCACAAGCGGTCTTCAAGCTTACGAACACCCAGCATGAATCAACCACTGCCACAACACAAAGTGGACTGACAGGCGACCAAGCGTATTTCGGAAAAACCACAATCATCGCGCGGGCCTCCGTTTTACACTCAAGACGGCACTTCCAAAATCATCGCTTCAGCATATGACACGAGACGTTACTCAACCACCTGATGCTCCCTATTCTTCGTGTCGCATACATGGCCCGCCACCCGGTTTTACATCACGTGGCTCCTCAGGAGCTCGTAACGCTAACCGTCTGCCTCGTAAGAACACCGTGTTCACAATAGGTGAACCATCGAAGCATCGGGAAAATACCCAACCACGCCATGACGACTCGAAAAGGTGTTTTAGATGCGGAGCATCTAATACTCGAGGCTTGTAGTGCGGCGCCGTCCGCAAGCTTCCTCCTCCTTCTTCCCCCATCTGTGCATCCCTTCCTCCTCTACACACTGCGCGCGCTTCACTCCTCCACCATCTGTGCACCCTTCCTCCTCTACACACCGCGTGCGCTTCTCCTCTTCACGAACATTCGCTAGCTGTTTAATGTAGCGCGCATGCGCCGTCACGCTTCGAGAACATCGGCAGCTGACGCGCGCGCATGCGCCGTCGCGCTTCGAGAACATCGGCAGCTGACGCGCGCGCATGCGCCCTTGCGCTTCTCCCCCTTCTCGAACATTCGACAGCTGACAGTGCATGCGCCGTCGCGCTGTATATATACTCAAGGTCGGCGCTCGCTTGCTCAGTTGCCGCTCGTCGGTTGGTTTGTACGGCGCGTCGACGTCCAAGGTCGCGGTGAAATGAATTCCAACGAATCCACAAACACAATGATCGACGTCCCTTCGACCAGCGCCGCCCTTTCGCATACGTGTGTACGTGTTCACTCATTTAACACCCCCTCCTACAACCACGTTAAACAATTTAGCCATCGACCCAAGTAAGTCGCACTTTAACACCCCTTTAACCAATTATAAGCTCCGCATCCTCCTCAGTGTTCCCCCGAGGGGAGCTGCGGGCAATTTTTTTCATCACAAGACTTTATTTCTATGACTCAGCCAGGCTCTGGCCCTTCTGTGCATATGCATGCACCAGAAGAGCATGCATCGTTCGTTGCACAGAAAAGCAGCCATTCCCAACTGGAATTTGACCAAACCACGCCTGATGCGGCGTCGCCATTGAGAGCACAGCCATCTGAAAGCCCAAACACAGGAGGCTAGGAAGTGACTCCGACAGGTTTCCAGGTGCCAGAAGCCTACGTAATCAATGCTGTCGAAGGCGCCTCTGATGTTCTTCCAGTCAAACCTGTCCTACCAACTTCGCTGCCTGAAAAGCTTTGCAACAGCTACCAACTAAACACTATGTCAAATCGCCAAGAAAAGCATTGCCTTATTGCAAAAAGGCTGCCACCTCATCAACACTTATCGCAACATCAGCAAGGTCAAAACAATGAAATCGCCCAGGTTAAGCGTCTTATTATTCGACACGGACAACTAGAAACGTCGGAAGAACACACACGGCGTCAAGAAAGACGTTTACAAACGACTCAACCGAAACGACAACATATTCAAGATGCCTCACTCGAGACAACGAAAGCATCGAATCCCAGACATTTTCTCAAGGGACGTCGAGTAATTTTTCTCAAGCAGAGATCAATACTCAGACAACATGACATGCGACGACAGAAAAGGTGCAAATCAACACCCTGTATTCCGGATTGACGTGGAAATCACCGCAACAACCTTGGTCAACAAACATGCAGACGGGTGGCGCTGAATGTGTACCAATCAAGGCAAAGAGCACGACACCTACGCAAATCAAGCTGCTGGTGCTCCAAAGCCTTCACTCTACGTTCATTCTTTGCCAGAGTTCAAACAGTTTCATCATCTGCAGTTTCCACGGTAAAGGTGTACTTGTGTTCTACAGTACGCAACAGTCAGCCTCGCCCCCCAGAACTCCAGGGCTTACCAGACTGCTGCACTCTCCTTGAAGCTAGTGTGTTTACGGAAACTTCCTGGGACATGGAACGATCTTCCCTTTTTTGACAGTGTTCACTTTTAAGCCGTGCATGTTCAGTTTTTAATTTTTTTCGTCTGATGCGACTTCTTTCGGGGGAGGGGGAATCCTGTGACGTAAAAAGGCAGAGATGGTTAGGACAAGTAGATGAGGAAGAAGTCAGAATATATATATATATATATATATATATATATATATATATATGTATGTGTGTGTGTGTGTGTGTGTGTATTGTGGAAAAGAAAACGCATCGTTTCCAAGCAATATCACCACCGCTTGGATACTGGGTGCTCAGCTTTTCTCGCTCGGCTCGTGCCGCTCATTGCCGGCATCTGCTTGACCGTAGTTGCTCAGTCCCAATCGCGTTTTCATCGTAGGACCACCGTCGCAACAGTCGCCAATAAACCCCATTTCAATTGGTGGAAGGTGCTGACATTCGCCGTCGCCTAAACCTGGATTTGTGCAACCGAACGCTACCTCCCATCATGGCCATCAACAACACGCAACCTGGCTCTTCCACTCTATCCCTCAGCAAAACCAGCGTTCTTCGCTTGCGAGAGCCCAAGGTCTTTAGCGGAGCTGATGAGACCGACGTGGAAGACTGGTTCGCTAACTACGAACTGGTGAGCGCAAACAGCAAGTGGGATGACGCGGACAAGTTGACTAACGTCATCTTTTACCTTACTGACGTGGCCGAAATGGGGTATAACAACCACAAAAACGACATTACAACGTGGTCTATCTTCAAAACGTCGTTTGCTGACGTTTTCGGCCGACCCGCTGTCCGCAAGTCCAGAGCCGAACAACGCTTTCGGACTCGCACACAGAAGCCATCTGAATTGTTCACCAGTTACATCGAATACATTATTGGTCTTTGCAACCGCGTGAACACCACCATGCCCGAGTCGGAGAAGATTCAGCACATCCTCAAAGAAATTAATGACGCGCATTTCAGATGCTTCTGGCGCGCAATCCTGCCACCGTTGCGGAACTTGTGGCTTTATGTCAAAGTTTCGACGAGTTGAGGAAGCAGTGCGCCCTGACTCGGCCATTTTCCTCACACGCCGATTCACTACCCAGTCTTACTTCTGTTCCTGATTACTCACCAACCCTGCAAGAGAGTAAAGACTTTGTGCGTGAAGAAGTAGCTCGGCAGCGGTCGTTGATTGCTTTCACGCAGCAGCCGCCGTCCTCTCGTCTGCCCTCACCACTCCGCGACGTTATTGCCGAAAAGGTAGCTCAGGCTGTTCCCGTCGCATCCCACCAGCAGCCTGTGGCCATGCCTGTTCTCCATGCGCCGGCTAAGCAGCCCGTGGCCGCGCCTCTTACTTATGCCCTGGTGGTACGCAGCAGACCCCGCCAGCAGCATTTGCCACCTATGTCTGCACTTGCTCCCCACTCTACCCCTTTTTCGACACCTAGCGCCGCACCGTGAGTCAGCAATTCCTGGCGCACTTCTGACAATCGACCGATCTGCTACGCCTGCGGTACTCCAGGACACGTGGCACGATATTGTCGTCGTCGCTTCCAATCACAACACAACGCTTCTTGACCGTTACCGTATGACCCGCAGCCCACGAACCTACTTGCACCCTATCCCTCATAGCAGTATGGCTACACTAACCATAACGAGTGTCAGTCACCCCAGCCCCCATCTCCGACTCACTCTCCCAGCTCGTCGTCTCCTCGCAGGCGATCTCTGTCCCCAACGCATCCCCGACCCGCTTTATCCAACCGGGAAAACTGAACGCCACAGTTCCAGAGGCAAGAACTGCGCCGTCCCCGAAATGCTGGAGTCCTCGCACTTCACCTGCTAACGTCGTCGCCATATCTTTCGATGGTGTTCCTACCTTTGCCCTTATCGACACAGGTGCTGCCGTTTCTGTTATAGCCACCCGGCTCTGCCGCTCCCTACGCAAAGTGACCACGCCGCTCTCTGGACTATCGCTTCGTACGGCTAGCGCACAACCAGTTCAACCTCTCGGCACCTGTACAGCCCACATATTCACCCAAGGCTCTATGTACGTTGTCGAGTTCATCGTCCTTTCGGTGTGCTCGCATGACGTTATCCTCGGGTGGGACTTCCTGTCACATCATCATGCCGTCATCGACTGCGCACGTGCCGAAGTTCAGTTTTCGCACCTGTCTGACGAACCTTTGCACGAAACTCTTCAGTGGTCCCCAAAACTCGTCGTGCGTGAAGACACTGAAATTCCGCCAGCCTCTTTTGCCGTTGTCCCTGTTTGCTGCGATGACCATAACAATGCTACTGTAATGTTTACACCTTCCGACATTTTCATGAGCTGGAGAGTCATTTCCTTGCCTTTCGCTGCACTTGACGTCACTGCTGGCCGAACGATATTTTCGTCCACCACCCCCTTTTGCACCACTTACGCTACTTGCCGGCGAATGTCTCGGCCGAGTGGAGTACCTCGATTCCTCTTTATTTCTTAACATGCCAGATGAATCGTTCAGTAGCGCCTCGACCGAACTTCATGCCCTTTCCCCACTGGAATGCTCGTCAAGTGACACCTCAAGTTCCATCGCCGACACCTTAAGTGCCCATGAACGCGCCCAGCTTCTTAATGTCCTCCAGCACTTCGCAAATTCATTCGACGTTTCTCAGCCGCACTTTGGTCGGACTTCCGCAGTGCACCACTACATTGGCACCGGTTCACACCAGCCATAGCGTCAAAGACCGTATAACGTCTCTGCTGCAGAACGTCACGTCGTCAACGACCAGGTCGAAGAGATGCTACGCCATCGCGTTATTCAACTATCGCACAGTCCTTGGGCATCTTCCGTCATTCAAGTTCGAAAGAAGAATGGATCGATTCGATTTTGAGTCGACTACCGGCGATTAAACAAGGTGACGAGAAAAGACGTCCATTCATTACCGCGCATCGACAACGCCCTTGACAGACTCCAAGGAAAAAAATTCTCCTCCTTAGACTTACGACCTGGATACTGGCAAGTTTCTATGACAGAAGCTGATCGCCAATAAACTGGGTTCATTACACCATGCATGGCCTGTACAAATTCACCGTAATGCCATTTGGGATTTTTATTGCTCCTGCCACGTCTGAACGAGTCATGAACAACACACTGCGTAGACTGAAGTAGTCTGTGTGTCTATACTACCTCGACGACATTGTCGTTTTCTCTCCTGATTTTACTACACATCTGCTTCGGCTCCAACTGGTTCTGACGTGTTTAACCAACGCTGGGCACCAACTGAACCTTGAAAAGTGCCGCTTCGCCGCGCGAGAGCTATCCATATTAGGGCACATCGTGTCCGAGCATGGTGTTCTACCCGATCCTGCAAAACTGCAAGCAGTCGCTGAGTTCCCAAAACCTACTACACTGAAAGAATTACGCAGTTTTGCCGGACTATGCTCGTACTTCCGGCGCTTCGTGCGAAATTTTGCATCGATCATGTCACCACTGACCAAAACCCTACGCGGTGACGCAGACCTTTCATCCTGGTCTCCTGACTGCGACGTTGCGTTTGCCACGCTCCGTAGTCTGCTAACATCTCCAATTCTTCGGCATTTCGACCCAACAGCTGCAACGGAAGCTCACACAGACGCTAGCGGGGTTGGTCTTGGCGCTGTCCTTGCCCAACGCACGCCGGGCTACTCCGAATACGTCGTCGCTTATGCGAGTCGCACGCTTACTAAAGCTGAGGCCAATTATAGCGTCACTGAAAAGGAGTGCTTGACCTTATTATGGGCCCTTCGCAAGTTCCGCCCTTATTTGCACGGTCGCCCATTCGACCTGGTAACAGACCACCATGCACTTTGTTGGCTCGCCATATTGAAAGACGCCGCAAATCACCGCCTTTCCACTCGTCCGGTGCGCTTGAACCGCTTCCGTGCCCTGCCAAACCTTTAGATCGGATCGGAATTGATCTTTATGGCCCTCTACCGACAACATCAGACGAAGATCGGTAGATCATAGTCGCTGTGAACCATTTAACACGCTACGCTGAGACCGCCACCCTTCCTAGTGCCACTGCGCGGGACGTAGCATGCTTCGTCCTTCATCGCTTCTTACTACGACATGGTGCACCTCGAGAGCTACTAAGTGACCGAGGTCGAGCCTTCCTATCAGAAGTCGTCCCTGCTCTGCATTCTGACTGCCATGTTGTTGTTCATTAAAAGACCAACGCATACCACCCGCAGACTAATGGGCCCACAGAGTGATCTAACCGCACCCTTGGCAATATGCTCGCGATGTATGTGACAAACGATCATACTAACTGGGATCGCATTCTTCCATTCATCACGTTCGCTTACAACACCGCGGCACAGTCTACCACTAGATTATCACTTTTCTTTCTTCTTTATGAACGCGAACCATTCCACATCATCGACACTCTCCTTCCATACCGTCCTGACGCATCCGAATGCCCATCTGTGTCCCAAGCTGCCCGAAATGCGGAAGAGTGCCGTGAACTCGCACGCACCTTTACGTCATAAGAACAGCAGCGCCAGAAAGAAAACAACGCCGACTCTTCACAAAGCCACAGCTATTCCTCGGGAATACTTGTATGACTGGCTGTTCCTTACCGAACCCCAGCCCTTTCCTCAAAACTCGTTCCAAAGTACGAGCGCCCATACCGCGTTTTGGAGCAAACCTCGCTGGTGAATTTTCTCATTGAGCCACTTTCCCCATCTGACGATATGCGGCGGCGTGGACATGAAATCGCCCGCCTTAAGCCATAACACAGCCCTCTGCCTCCAGACTCTTAGGTCGCCAGGATGGCTCTTTTTCGGCGGGGGCAAATTGTGAAGAAGAAAACGCATCGTTGGCAAGCAGCATCGCCACCACTTGGGTAATGGGTGCTGGGCTTTTCTCGCTCGGTTCGTGCTGATTATCGCCTGGCATCTGCTTGACCGTTGCTCTGTCCTGATCGTTTTGTCATCTAAGGACCACCATCCCAACAGTCGCCAATAAACCACTCTTCAATATATATATATATATGTATGTATATATATATATATATATATATATATATATATATATATATATATATATATATATATATATATATATATGAATATGACACATGACTTCCTTTCGACGTTAACAGCAAGTCTCTATTCGCACACGAAAACAAAGCGCAAGAGCAGACGCGCAACGGCAACGTAGTCTTCCTCGAAAAACACCAGAGACTGCTGCTCGTGAAGCTATCTTCTTCTTCCTTTTGAGCTTACGGCTAATAACCGTGACATTAGCCTCCCTCTCAAGAAGGCATCGTCCCGATGGTTCATCATCATGGCGGAAGGGTTTGTAGCCACTGGCAGCCCACAGGTTCACTCGGACAAATAATGTTTCATCCGAACCACGTGCACAACTTCTGGTGCATGTCTTTGACGTCTTGAACAATTTGGACTGTCGGGAATCACCTCATAGTTAACGTCGCTGAGTCGACGGAGGACTTTATACGACCATAGTACCGTCTCAAGAGCTTCTCTGAGAGGCCACGACAGCAAAATGGGGTCAAGATTCAAACTTTCTGTCCTGGTTCATAGGAGACAGGTCGGTGACGAATATTAGAGTGCCTTGTATCATAGTCCAGGTGGCGACGAATACGTACGAGGGCAAGTTGGCGGGCTTCTTCAGTAAGATGAGTTATGTAGTCTGCACTTCTGACAACGCCATCACTTTCATGCGGCAACATAGCGTCGAGCGGGGCTGTGACGTCACGGCCATAGAGAAGACGGAATGGTGTCATGCGTGTTGTCTCTTACTGTGCCGCATTGTAAGCGAAAGTGACATAAGGCAGTATCTCATCTCAGTTTTTATGTTCGACATCGACGTACATGCAAAGCATATCCGCAAGTGTTTTGTCCAGCTGTTCCGTCAGAGCATTTGTTCGTGCAGGGTATACCGTTGTGCGCCGGTGAGATGTTCTACTGAGACTTAAAGCTGTGCGCAATAGCTCGGCTGTGAACGCTTTTCCTCTTTCAGTTATTACTACAAATGGAACGCCATGGCTCAGGACTATATTCTCAATGAAAAACCGGGCTGCTTCACTTGCTGTGCCCCGCTCCAAAGCTTTTGCTTCGGCGTAGCGAGTAAGGTAGCCTGTGGCTACAATTATCCATTTGAGACCAGCAGCCGAAGTTGGAAATGGTCCTAGAAGATCCATTCCGACTTGAGCTAATGGAGTGTCCGGTATATCAATTGGATGGAGGAGCCTTGCTGGTTTCACGGCTGGGACTTTCCTACGTTGGCACTTAAGACAAGTCCGAACGTGGTGCTGTTGAACGGTTGTCGTCAGTTTCGGCCAGTAATACTTCTGTCTCACTCGGCAAAACGTTCGTGTGTGGCCTAAATGACCGGATGTCGGTTCGTCATTGCACGTCTCTAGTAGTTCTTCCCTGAGTGGTGTTGGGACAACAAGTAAGTAGGTGTTGCCGCTCAGAGAAAAGTTCACCTTATAGAGGACCTCGTTGCGCAATCAAAACAATGCTACCCCTCTCGCGAAGAGCTTTGGTATAGCAGATGTGCGTCCCTCTACGAAATCAATAAGGGGTTGCAACTCGGGATCGTCGCGTTGCTGCTGTGCGATTGTAGACGTGTTGACTACACCGACAAACACCGTATCGCCATCATCTTCAGCATTTGCGTCTTCTAATAGGGTGCGAGAAAGGCAATCGGCGTCCGTATGTCGCTTTCCGGATTTATAAACTGTAGCCATATCCAATTCTTGAAGCTGGAGGCTCCAGCGCGCCAATCGTCCTGGTGGGTCTATATGTTCGTCAACCAGCAACGCGAGTGGTGATCACTGATGAATTTAAACGGGTGGCCGTACTAATATGGACGAAACTTCATGGTCGCCCACACCACCGCAAGACACTCTTTTTCACTGGTAGAGTAATTCTCCTATGTACGAAAGAGAGTCCGACTTGCATAAGCAATTACTTGTTCGGCGCCATCTTCCACTGAACGAGCACAGCTCCTAAGCCGACATTGCTGGCGTCGGTGTGAACCGCTGTCGGAGCGTCATCGTCGAAGTGTCCGAGAACTGGCGGACTTTGAAGACGTTGTCGCAGCTCGTTGAACGCTCCCTGCTGCTCTTCATCTCACACGAAGATGACGTCTTCTCGGGTGAGTTGTGTTAAAGGTGTCGCAATACGCGAAAAATTCTCAATGCAGCGTCGATAATAGGCGCACAGGCCTAAAAATCGCCGCACTGCCTTCTTTTCTGATCCCGTAGGAAAACTTGCAACAGCTGCTATTCTGTCTGGGTCACGCCGTACACCTTCACTGCTGACAAGGCGTCCCAAGAAAAGAAGCTGTTCGAAGCCCGTGACATTTTTCTGGCTTGAGTGTTAGTCCAGCCGATCGTATCGCTTGAAATACCGTGTGTAGTCGCTTCAAGTGCCCGTCAAATGTCACTGAAAATACAATTACATTGTCCAAATATACCAGGCACGTTCGCCACTTTAGGTCTGACAGGACTGTGTTCACGAACCGCTGAAACGTTGCCGGTGCTGAGCACCATCCGAACGGGAAAACTTCAAACTCATAAAGACCATCGGGTGTCACAAATGCTGTTTTTTCTCGATCTTTTAGGGGCGAAGCTCCTTAGGGCGTGGGCTGTGCGTCCCCTGTAGCCTGTATGTAGCCACCTCTAGTTTAGTTCTTGCAGTGTTCACTAGATGGCGGTACCGTCCCCTGTATGTAACCACCTCTAGTTTAGTTCTTGCAGTGTTCACTAGATGGCGGTACCGTCTCCTGTATGTAGCCACCTCTCGTTTAGTTCTTGTAGTGTTTACTAGATGGTGGTACTTGTAGCTGATGATGAAAAGATGCAAGATGTTATAAACTAGAAAGCGGTACTTGTAGTTGATGAAAGACGCAAGATCCTATAAAATAGGAATGATGTCACATATGGCGCGTGTCATTGGTTGAAGGCAATCGTTCGATTTAGTGCGGCGACGTACGCTGGGGGGAGTGATGTAATAAAATCGAGTGGGCAAAATGTACAGAGGATTCATGGTTTACCAGGTTTACCTCCGGAGCTTCGCCCACTCATCATAATTCACTTCGTGGATATGGCGGAATTTTTTATTTCCTCAACTTCTATTTGCCAATGTCCGCTCCGTAAATCCATCGACGAGAAATACCGTGCATCGCGTAGTCGATCGAGAGAATCGTCTATACGAGGCAGTGCGTAAACGTCCTTTTTCGTAACCTGATTGAGCTTCCGGTAATCAACGCAGAAACGTTAAGGTGCCATCATTTTTCTTCACCAATGCTACCATATATATATATATATATATATATATATATATATATATATATATATATTAATATATATATATATATATATATATATATATATATATATATACATATATATATATATACACTAAGGCAAGCGTAGCGTATGCTTAGTGCAAGCCTATGGAAGTCCAGTGCAGTTATACGTGGCACACACTTAAATCTGCGCTTCGTATTGATACATATTCACACGTGCAATTAATGCAATTTTTGACAAACATTTTACGACAAAAGGATAGGTTTGGTGCAATACGTCATGCAATCAGCCATAACTGCTTGAATGTGTTGGTACATGTCTGCAGTTTCTTTCCCCTCATTGGTTTCAAAGCCATGCTAAGTTATAAAATATGTGAAAATTTTGGTAATGCTGGGTGCTTACTCAACCTCTTTGATTTTGACAGATTTAGTTCACATTACCTAGAATATTTTTAATTGAAACACTTGTACCTATAGTATTTCTGCAACAAATATGTCGTTTGGTACAGCTAGCGCAACACACAACACTTTCGTAAAGCACCCGAGAGCTCGTAAGGTGGCATTCACTTCCGAATGAGCTGCTTAGAAAAGTGAACGTTGATGATGGTAACAATTCTTCATTGCTAAAATAGTTGTTGCAAAACTACTAATATTTGGCAGAGGCACTCAGTCACCTGTCTTCTCTATTGACCCTATGGAGCCACGTACTATTCATCGCTCATGCACTTCACGAGCTTGACAGAACTCAAGAGCCTGGCGGCATTATGTGCTAGAGTGGAGAGTAGCCTTCAGACCAACGTTACTAAGGTCAGAAGTATGTGACAACACGCTGCTGCTGTACACCTCTGTTATGCCTAGTTAGCACAAAGGGTACAGTGCTAAATAAAACTAAAGGGTAACGTTACGTTAATCATCTTGGTCTAAGTTGTGCACAATTGTCGTAGTTGGACAGTGGTCGCTATTCCCGCCATTTAGTTTGTGTATTACTCTCCAAACTTGAAACAAGACGGCGGGAGATCTAACGCATTGTTAGGATGAATTGCATGTGAAGCCGCCAGAAAATAGTACCACCGGGTGTCACATTCTTTTTCGTTCATCCAAGCGATCCGATGCCCACCAATCTTTTTGTCTTAAAGGCCGTGCGGATACCAAAAGCTAGCCCACCACATCGGCTTCAGTGCGTTGAAAAGGGTATCTGATGGTACCTCATAACGTCGACACTCATGCTAGAACAAAGAATTCACCTTTATTTGACAAAGTGCACGGTAATTTGTCCATATGTAGGCAATACAAACAGGCGTCGTCGTCGTATTAAATAAAAGTTTCAGCACAGCTTCCGAAGTGACGGATGTTCATACATGATGTTTATTCCACTGTTAGAAAAGGCATAGTTCATGCTATAGCGACAATTGATGTAGCTGCGACATGACGCTTGTGAAGACTTTTCGTCTAAAAGCTATTTTTTTGCACAGAAGCACAGTTATAGTGGAGGTTCGCGGTGTAGTATAGAAAAGAAATTACGCTATTCACAAACTGGCTCACACTCACTGTTTGCCCAAGCACTCTGCATATAGATGTTTAACAGAGGAAGAGTTTGCGCACGTGTGTTCTTTTTCATTGCAGCAGTGTCGTATGCGCAGTAGAATTTCTGTAGAATACACGGGAAGTAGATATTCTTTACAGCGGAACCTTATGGTACATTTTTCACCGTGTGTAGTAAGAAAATATTGTTTGACCGTAGCATGTGTACCAAGGTGTAGCGGGTCTAGGGATGAGAAATGTGGAGAGGAAGAAGACTTGCCTTGCGATAGCGACAACCTCGGTTCAAACTCAAGGCCGCTGAGATTATTGCTGTTTCAAGTCTCAAAGAACTCCGTTCGTGGACGTGAAAATATTGTAGCAGTAAACCGGTGCGCACATTCTCACACCAAACCACTCGCACAGAAGCAAGTTAAGACAAGACCAGCCAGTTATCAGCCGCCCTGATTTATTTATATGTGTGGCTTCACGTCCCATAACCACCATACGATTATGAGAGATGTCATATAGTACAGAGCTCCGGTGATTTCGACCCCCTGAGATTCTTTAACGTGCGCCTAAATCTGAGCACACGAACCTAGAGCGTTTTCACTTCCAGGAAAATGCAGCCGCCGCAGCCAGAATTCAATCCCGCGACCTGCAAGTGAGTAGCCGAGTATTTTAGCCACTAAACCACCGCGGTGGGGCACTCAACAGCTCAGCTGTGGCCTATTGTTACGCGAAATGGTGCAAGTTGTGGTCAGTGAACTATGCTGGAGAAAATTTCTATTCTACGTAGAGTGACATGGCTCGATTTAGACAAGATCTGTGCTTTTTATTTTTTTTGCAGACGAGGGAATTTATTATTCATGAACAACGCCATCGATGCTGCCGTTGGATGTTCTGGAATACGTGATTCAGAAGCTATTATGAAATGATAAGTCGATTGTAACTCACCTCAATTTCGTATGTGATGTAAAACACGTGCGTCACATACCCGTTTGCTTATATGCCACCGGCCACGTCATGCGGACATGTTTTAGGTACATGCGCCTGCTTTCGGTGTTTCCTTAAGTACTGCACAGGCAAGTTTCGCTATTGATGCAGCGACCCATGAACATTGTTAATTGTACACTTAGGTCTTCGTATGCTCAATTTGGGAAGACCAAGTAATATACTGGAATGCTGGCGTAATTATAGATAGATAGATAGATAGATAGATAACAAAAATGCGATTTTGAAAATCTTTATCGAAATGTCCTAAATATATTTACCTTTAGTAGTAGATTCAGTGAAGCAGGTGGACATGGCGGGCAGTCGCGGCGCTCAGCGTAATCGTGTGCGTTACATTGTTTGACCGCAGCTATAATCGCTAAACCAACAACAATTTTTTTCCACGTTACAGTCATCATAGACATTTCAAGTGCCATGCCTACAGCTGTTTGGTCTCGAGGCGCGTTCTTATATGCGTCTGTAGAAGCATCTGGCTGCTTTATTATCAATTTTTCCAGCGTTCATGATATATGGTATTAAGTTTTAAAGCGTAGCTAGTATTTACTGACCTATGAAGCTGGCACTGTTTGAAGAGTTGTGTTCACTCACAAAAATTATGCGCATCTTTAGGTAGCCTAGCGTTGCTAATAACAAGATACAGTGGAGCTGAGGAGAGGCATGATTGATGGAATGGAAGGTAGTGCAAACATCAGCAAAGCGGAGTATTCTTTAGCAGGATCAAAAATAGTTGTTCCTTGCCCGGCTTCATCTTGGAATCTGCGCCACCGCTCCTTCTTACTCTCCTCTCTCCTGCTCTGTGTTTGACCACCCCCACTCCCTGCACGTCCCCCTTTTTTTTGCATTCATATGGTCTGTGCAAGAGCGAGAAACATTTTCAAAAGTATTTGGGATTAATGAATGATTCTTGAATGCAAATAGGACCTGTCTAGGCACGAATATTACACACTAAGCGAGTCAGTGAGTAACAACTTTATTCGCCAAGGGTTGGGGAGGTAAGGCTATGTACGCTTCCAAGCCGTGCTTCTCAATGGCGTCCTCAGCTCTTGCCCAGACCCGTGTTTGAATGCAAACCAAGATCAAGTACTGCGACGTCAATCAATGGCTGGTATCCATAAAGGTCTTTTGAATTTCTTTGCAAAATTCGCGACCGATTGTCAGGAGCTGTGAATTGGTTCTACAGTTTTCCTTCTGTATTGTGAAAGTTCTGGCTCACGCTGATGTCTACTCACCCAACTCTAATTGCACTGTCCAGCGCTAGGACATGGCGGGAAATTCGGAAATATTCATTGAGCTTTTCAGCAATATTTGTTGAATCTGAGCGTGTGTGTGTATTTCTGATCAACGTAGCTGTAGAGTAGGGATACTTCAAAAAGATTTGTAGCAGCGATGGTCCCACCAACCATCGCTGTTGTGAAGTCCAGCGCCATTGACTTCCGAGTCAAACGTTTTATGTTTATGTGGTGTGGAAACCACATCGTTTGCAACCGAGACATTTGGTCACTTGTATATACATGGGAAACGGAAGGTGACGTGCAACTTGGTCACTCCTTTCTCGTCAGACCTAGCCCCAGGATAGCTTCGCTCTTAAAAACTTAGAAATGTTTTCAGCAATACTAGGGACTTACTGAATTTCAAAAAAAAATGATGAGCGACTTGCACTGAGCAGCTACCTGGTGCTTGGCGCCTGATGCTTTTAGCGCGTTAGCGTCAAAGAGCTCGTCTCGCCGATTTCCGTCGTTCGCGTTGTTGGTTTTGAGCGAAACAACATCATCTTGTGCATGACTGAAAAATTGAGGAAGATGGAAATAAAGTAAATAACCAAATTTCCTAATCTGCGTAGGGAGCGAACCCAGGTCGTTTGCGTGGCAAGTGAGTGTTTTGCCACAGGGCTACGCGTCTGCCGGGGAATACAAAAAAATAGCTTCCTCTGCTTGGAACTGCAGCGAAAGCAACTCGTGTTTCAAAAACACACGCATCTTATATGCATGATACACAATACAACATGAAATAAAGCAGAAATATTGCAATAATAATGCGAAGTACAAGCGTACAATGCCATCGGGTGAAAGAACATATCGTTATCGTAATGACTTCGTTGTTTCAAGCCAGTCACTAACTCTAAAGGCGCACATGTACTGGGCCTACTGCTTAGTGTCACGTACTGGATGGAAAGCAAATATGAACGATTTCCTTCACTAAGTGTTAAAAGTACAGCCAAAAGCAGGATATCGCTATCAGCGTTCAACTTTTAGTGGCAAAGTTCAAAGTTCACTAATTTTTAGATAGCCAACCGTCTCGTAACACATTTCTGGTTGCAATGTTTTCTCGTGAACAACTACGCAGAAACAGAGCACCCATCACTTCGGGACACCTTGAAGGCCAAGATCTGGTCATCTTTTGCCACAAGCATAAAAAAGCCTGTCGCCTACTAAAAGCATTTTTTTTCATTGCCGCGTTGTCGACGACGCAAACACAAGACCTTTTCACAGCTGTGTTTGTTTTCGACTTAACATTCTAGAGTGGCCTTCCTGGCGCCTTGGATCATTTCATTTAAGAGGACACTTTATTGTAGGCCTATACACTTGCAAAAAGCGAACACAGAGCAGAGCATTTTGCAACTGTTTGCAATAATGCGCTCAATCCTTATGTTGACTTCGGTTTCTTTCAGATCACTCCTCGCCTTACACAGCATGTATTATTTGAAAACGAGCCTTACGCTCAGTCATTCAGCCGTAAAGAAAAGTGACCTTCACTTTATTTCTGTCTACCACGTGATATGATTCCCAACAAGCATCAGACAGGCATTTTTATATATCTTTGAGCACTACGTTTATTTCAGGGGCTGAAACAGTGTAAGTCAGGATCAAGAATAAAGAACCAAAGTCATTCAGTAGAATTATTCAGTGTCAGTCAACTTACTACTGCGAAAACAAAGCGTATAGCAGCTCCACTACTAGGAAACCCGTGTAAATGCATCGCACGGGCGCCCAGCGATTCCTGTTTGCTGAGTTATCGCTTTCGCGCTTATCAAAGCGTCAATTACGCTATCATTTGAGGTAATCGTATTGACCTATTCCATGTTTGTAAACATGGTAAGCGCTGAGTGACGTCACAGCACCTTGACACCGCCCAGTCATCCCAGCTTAAGTGCGCCACCAGCCTCAATGAAGGTGGGTATGGGAACTAACCAACCAAAGTGACGACCAGCGCAGCATGTGCGCAAGCTGCCTTCGAGAACAGCCCGTTGGGACTCCTCTATGACGTTTACAATTGGCGGGCGCAACAGAGGCAGCTGAAGTGGATGTAGAGGGGTTCTGAAATGAACACATGGGCTATGATGTGACAGGTAGCTATAACTTTGAGAACCTCATCAAAACATGTGAGGTATCTTAACTGCTGCAATGTTGCTCATTTGCGAAATGTCATTGTTGTTGCTTCAGCCTACGTCACATGTGCACACTTTAACTTGTACTATTGCAAGTACAGACCCAGTTAATCAAGAAGCCCTAGTGTACAATATGCAAATGCGCGGTGTAAAATACGTGACCATGAATTGTTACAATTAATCCTCGCATATAATAAATGTACTGGAGAAGTTTTCCATGCAAATGACCAGAGCAACCCTCGGTGACTCTTTGATTCGCGACACGCTTCGCTTGCGATAATTCTTCAACACCATGTTGTGGACAATAGCGGTTACGTACTTGTAAGGTCCACGGCTAAATACGTACAAGCCGACGCTGCAAAATGCGTACGACTGCGCAAGTTTCCCGCGTGACGTTTTTCTGTGGATTCATACAGACGTGAAAATCTAGTGAAGCACACCAGAGCCTAAACAGCCCTCCACGATACACTTTTGTAAGGTGTGTCATCGCAACCACATATAATCATAAAAAAACATAGACTAAGTCATCCTTTAGTTCGCTGTTACTTCAATGAACCGTACCCACGCAAAAGAAACACATACTCGATCGTTGGCTCGATGACCAAGTGGACACCTTTAGTTCACGCTAGTATGGCGATATTATTCTGAGTGTCGAAGACTTTTGCAGTTATATAGACAATGGCAACGATGAAAAATGTTTCGCATATGGCAACGCTATCCAGAACGTTAACTTGCTTTATAGAACGTTGGCATTTACACATGCGCCGTCACATATCCCAGCTTTATCGCTAGTTACCACGTAAGCTCCAGAATAATCTGTATTGTTCGCGTTTCGCACGTAATCTTATAAAATGATCTACTACAGTCCCTAAGCATCTCAAACGCTGCATGCGCGGTTTGCGCTTGACATTATTTACAGCGTAACGAGGCGATAACAAAACTTGAAAACTTAAGGAAGGAATGTGGCATTATCTGATTTGGAAGTCTCCGAGTAGTAAAAAGGACGTACAGGTTGACGGATGCACAGACGCATGGATGCACGAACAGAAGGACGGAAAGACGCATGGATGGACCGAAAAGAGAGACACAGAGGCATTTATTGGAGTAGCGAGAGGGTAGTATGATTGATTGATATGTGGGGTTTAACGTGCCAAAACCACCATATGATTATAAGAGACGCCCGTAGTGGAGGGCTCCGGAAATTGCGACTACCTGGGGTTCTTTAACGTGTGCCCTAATTTGAGCACACGGACCTACATCATTTATGCCTCCATCGAAAATGCATCTGCCACAGACGGGATTTGATCCGCCACCTGCGGTCAGCAGCGGAGTACTTAGGCACTAGGTCAACGCGGCGGGGCTCATATGTGTGACTCATATTGCCTGTTCTCAGTGGTATTGTGAAATGTTGCAGTATTCGTCGTGATAGTGTAATTTAACAGTCATTTATAATAATCCACTATCCAGTATTCAGATTACAGAATCAGCAATTGATATATTGACTGATGGAACCTGATTGTGCTTGCAGCAAGCCAGCGTTTGACTGAAAATCACAACCACCTTCTTCGGTAAATTTGGACTTACCAAGGTGAAAGCAAGCAAAAATGAGCGAGTTCCTTTTAATACTGGTGGTCTTCTGTCAGCTAGACTAGTCGCGCAGATGAAGTCGGCCTTGTCAATTGGAAATTATCTTTGACTACTACGCAATGTTTTACTCAGCTTTGTTTTGTCATGAACGTATATATTTTCTCGGTGTGGCTGTTGTATTGTAGCCTGCTTTCTTCTTGTTGAGATAAGTGGGAATATAAATGCCTAGTACCTCTAAAACAATGAAGATATACAAAGTGAAAAGGCGACTTGGCAAATGTTTGAAACAAAGGCATAAAAAGTAACTATCTTCCGAAGCTCGAAAAGTCCGCAAAACACGCTGCGGTCCAGTGGCTGTTTAGGGACTGATGATATATACTTGCTCGAACTATCACGATCAAACTATTATCACGATGGTATTACACTCTCGACGCATTTCATCAGAACGTGGCAACAAGAAAGGTGACTTCGGCGAGATTAGTTTTTCGGTGGCATTGTTCATTTGCAATGAGTATAAGTGATAAGAAGTGCTTGCTGAAGTAATTGTGATTAGGTTGCTCCAGGCGGAGTTGATTGGGAAGACCTGACCAGCGACAGCTCCCCCTGAGCAAATGTCTGTGTAGTACGTCTCACTATGCAATATATTAAACTTCTCGCATGATAAGATTGCCACTTGTGGGGAATTATCCGCACAACAGCGGGAAAGAGAATTTATTCGCAGCATTCATGGCGAAACCTTATTTCTCTAATATTTTCCATCGATCCCCCAAGTTTGGAGCCGAGGCTTTTAAATGACGAGATGTGTTTTGTACATGCAACTCCATTGCATTCAGTACACAAGGGGTAGGAACACCCTAAACTTCAACAACCACGCAGGGGTGTAGTTTAATTGTGTCTTACATGATTGTGTTCGGTGGTGCTTTCTTTACAACAGCGAATAGTTTAAATGTCGTTCATTATGCAAGAAGCCAATAGGAGGGATGCTGTTATTACACTGTGCCCCCCCCCCCAAAAAAAAATGTTTGCGAAAGCACACCATACAAGCCAATTTTACAGGGTGGCTCGAGACGAGAGAGCTACTTTTGTTTGAGCGATGGCCTTATCTTTTTTTTCTGCTTTTTTTTTCACACCCAATCGTAGGTACAAACGCTGCACACTAAAATTAATCAGAGACATTTGTGATTCTCCACAATCGATGAATCCAACGATGTTGCTGTTACGTGTTTTGAGATCGGAATAGACAGGTGGGAGTTATTGTCCATCAAGACTCTGAAAGAATTAACTGAGGTGCAACGTATGAATTTCGCAAGGAGTAGAATGTAAACAGAATAAGGTCAACGGCAGGTCTAAGCGCTTGTGCATAATAACGGCCATTCTGAAGTTCTTGAAGTGCAATTTCTCTTCGAATAAAACGAACTATTAACTGGGCGCAGATGGAACCTAAGTCGGCCTATTTAAGCGTCAACCAGTAATGAAAATAGCAAATAAACCGAATGTCTCTGTTCTTGAAATATTTCCTTAATACAAGATTATGTATAGTGCTATATGCAAGTTTCTATAGTGTAAAGTAAAGTGATTTTTTTGTGTGAAAAAAGCTCTATACAAAGATAATTAGCTGTTTAGTGTGAAATTCTGGCTGTTCTTATTTTTCAGATGGGGACAGTAAACCTAGGTTTGAATTGAGTGGTCTCATTTCAGGCTGACCTATATTTTTACAGGCATGGTGGGGCTTCAGTGGCCGATGTGCTACGTCATGAATACAGCCAAGGTTTTCACTATACAGCAGAACTCTTTTTTGGCCCTTGTTTCATTCCGCTAAGAACATACGCAAAAAGTGGAAGAGCAATGAACGGAACCCTACCAGAGTGGAGGACTGACACATTTTATTTGTGCAACCAGTTAAAGATTGTACTCTTTAACTGCCTAACTGTACCACGCAAAGTGACAATCACGCTTCGAGATTTCCACATATAACTTATCTGCAGCTTGGCTTATACAATGTACGAGTTAAAGAAACACCATGACAATTTGATGTCACGAAAACAGAAAAGAAAAGCGTCCATTTATATGAAGTTTTGGAACCCCAAATCTCTTAGATCTGGGCCCTGTGTGTTCAAATATCAACGCGTTACAAAACCTGAGTAGTAGCCAGCACCTTAATTGTGCGCCCAACACCCTATAATTTTTCACTAAAAACACTCAAACTACGAAAAGAGTAACCCGCAGGAGCGGCCGGTCCTCGATAAGAGGTCGTTGATCAAGTGGCATTTGTTGTCGTAAACAGCGCCATCGAGATTTGACCATTGGTGCTTGGCTTTGTTTCAGTAGGCATTGAACGACACTCGTCCTGCAAGCAACCGTAGTAGAACATGCGACAGGTTTCCATCACTTCCCCTTTCCTGCATCAAGCAAGAAGCGCGAGTAAGCGTTTATTTAATAAAATGCAGCTGTCTGAAGAACAAGTCATGCATGTCCTTCATACCACTTCCTACCCTGACTAAAGTACAGACACCGGGGCGGTCTCGACGTTATTTCGCGTAACCCTGGAACGACAGCTTCCGCCTGGCAGGCGCTCTCCCAACTCCGCTCCTATTCCAACCCTGCAAGACGGGGAGGCCATGCTTTGAGACCAAAACCCTAGTGGCCAGAGGTCCCTTGTGCGTTGGGCACAGTATGTGGCACCGGCTCTTGCTGTTCTCGAACGAGAACCCCACCTGGCATTTCTCAATGATTCAAGTAAAAACTCTTCTCTCTCTACGCACGACGATATTCAGAAAAGCTCTGACCATTGCGTTAGGTTGTGAAACAAAAAAGGCAAACATGAAGTCTATTGCTTGTGACCTTGTGGACCCGCATGCGTGTTGTTTCCCAAGTGTCATTACCACGTGTGGTTACTTGTTTCACAACTTAATGCAAGTCAGTGCTAAAGAAATAACACATAAAGTCATAAGAAGTAAAAACATTTTTTTTCTATTTTCACGTCGGTATAGGCCGCTACTTCCGGCCTGCACACAAAAAAGAACAAACTGGATTGCAACAAACTGCAGGTTGTGAGCTTTCCTTGCGTTATCGGTCCTCGGAAACAGGTTGCGCTAGGCCGTTGAAACCCAGAAATATTTTTTCTCTTTTCGCATATGGAGATTTGCCAGAAGAAGGCTCCTTAGAGTTTAACCTAAGCTGTCTGACGAGAGAAGCTACTATCGGCATATAAGTGGGCGCAAGCGGAGCACTGTGCTTTTCGGAAACCCTGCGCTTGCATAGCTGTCTGATTTCTGTAGGCGTTCAGTTCCGATCTAAAACAAGGAGTGATAATTAAAGGTACGTTCCGTTTGTTTTATAAATATTTCAAATACTGTTATGCAACCAATAAAAAATTATTTACTTTGGTGACCCCAGTCATTTTAGTTTAATATAAATACTGACAGTCTTAAAGAAGGTGCGTTCAGCTATCATTTCAGTAATATCGCCGTAAGCAACTTGTCAAAATTTACTTTTGGAGTAGCTGATTTTGAAAATGTTTGCCTTCCAGCCATTCGTATTTTTTGCATTATTGTTAAAATACTCAGTGATAAAGCGTACCTGGCAAACTGTCGATGACATAAATTGTGTTGCCCATTCCGTCAAGGATGGTAAATTTTTTTTTGGCATTGCTATACAGTGGCTATCCATTTTTGTTGCTTCGTGTCACGGTGTTTCTTTTTTAGCAACTGAAGTACAGACGCGTAGTTGATAGTGTTTGACATAGAGCACATTCAAATTTTAACTATTACATCAATGTGTCAATACCAATTCGCTAATATGTTAACCACAACAGCACACAACGGTAGTCTGCATGATGATAACTGCGATCGCCGAGCTTCTGTAACTGCTTAGGTGTCACGTACTTATTTCAGCTACACATGGATCCCAGATACGCTGCTATCGGATTTCTTGGATTTCTTATTTGCACTATATCAGGTATGTTTTTTTTCCTATTTATTCAACTTCTGCCACTGCTTCCGAAAAAAAAGCTGTGAAAAAATGAATAGCTACCCGAAATTTCATCTTTAGAAGTGCTACAACAACAATACTATTTTACATACGCATTACTGAGGGGCCTAACAAAGTGTTACTACCTTGATATATTATACATGCAAGCGAAACCAATAGGAAGGCGTCAATTTTTGCATTTCATGCCAGTCCAATTATAGATGTATTGGCTTAGAACACAAACATACAACTTTAACACTTGCATAATTGTTTTACAGCGGATGATGCACTTTGTTCCTCTTGTGAACTGCGTGGCGGGATCTAAAGTCGGCTGCTTCGTAACGCAGCAGAGGTGTCAATGTTCGTGCGGTAAGTATCTACATGTGTCCATTTTTTAGGCCTGCTATATAGGTGGGCTGCTGATCTGAGCAATCAAAGCCCTTTAAACAAATGCATATAACAAATGTTACATATGAAGCCGGAGAACGTTGCTTCTTCTTTCGTTAGCGCTTACGCCATTCTATTCAAAATAGTAAAGGAACTAACAAACTGCCTTAAACTGCAATTTATTTAGACAATTTCGAGATTTGTTAGCCGGCTCTATTGTTTCAGGAGCGCGAAATGCCGGGCTGGTTGGTCCATGTTTATATGGGATAACAATATCTGCGGAACTGAAAAAAAGGGGCAAAAGAAAAATGCACATTCAAGCACGGACCTATAACCAATTCATAAACACATCCACGTTGATGTAAACACCTTATTCCGCGCGCGCGCACACACTACAAAGTGAAACATTCCATGCGGCCAATAATCAGCCACACCCTGAAAGAAACCTTCTTTTTCTGTTATATGCCAACCTCCCTTAATGCAAACATGCCCATTCTTTCTGATATGGTACGCCTCAATGAGTTCGTAGTCAATCGTCGAACTTGTCCTGCTTAGAATGCTGGTTAGGTGCAACAATGGCCCGTAACCATTACAATAATTGAAATGCAATGCTTGGTTGTTGCCTGTGCTTGATAGTGCATAGTAGTGCATAGTGCAGATACTACGTAGCTCTTTGAGGCATTCATTTAAACACGGTCTCCTCCGGTTCTTTCATTTGCAGTAAAAGGCGTCGACCCATGTCAGTATGTGATCCAGAACTTCTCTCGTAACTGCGCGCCAGACCGCGTCCTCAAGTGCGAAAAAGAATTCGAGACGTGCAAGTGCCGTTGTGGTATGTACGAACACATTTACTGACTGTATCTTTCAATTGGACCGAATGTTCTCGTGCTAAAACATGATGTTTTGGCAAAGACATCAGCATGGTGACTAACCTACAAATATTCCCATTGTGGGAGAATGTGAACAGCCAAATGTTATTCCTGTCCTTGTATATGGGCATGCATTTTTGGGGTGACAGATTAAAGGCTACACAAAAGTGCTAATAAAAGGCCTGAATTTTATGGTAAAAGAGGCTTACATTACTTTAACACTGGTTCTAAACAATACAAATGTTCGCTGGATCACAAAGTCACTTTTGTTGATTTCGATAGAGAATTATTTATATTGATTGAAAAGAGCACCCAACAAAATGTTTAGACGAAAATATTGACAGTGATTATGGAGACGTTTTGTGTGAGGCACACTGTATTTTTATGCGGTGACGTAGGTTACGAGAATGGAATCTTTCACATCGCATGGAAGGAGGAAGAACAATGGAGAGACACACAGAGCACAGAGTTTAGGGCTCTGTGCACCTCTTCCTTGTTCAACCGGGCTGAATGTGCTGTGAAAGAATGAATTATGCTGCACGGACTATAGACCACCGCTGATCCTTAGTCACCAACATCAAAGAACAGTTATTTTGGATGAGTTAGGTTTGCCGATTTATTTGGTATGACTGCGCAATAACCTGACGAAATCCCGACCAAATGATCTTATTATCTTCGAAAAAGAAACATGACGCTTGGTATCAAACTTGTTTTAACTACGCGATTATAATCAACTTAACGTTCTCACTCTTAGTAGAATGGCAATTCTGTTCTTGTTAGTTCTCATGTCAAGCACGCCTATTCATACAATCACAATCAAAATGTAATAAATGAATATGTATGCATGAAAACAAATGAATTAGGTGCTTGTTGACCACCTTGTGATCACTGTTATCCTATGTCTGCTTGTTTTTGTCTGAAATCATGCAGGTCGCAAAGAATCGCCCCCATCTGGAAAATGAATCTATGCGAGCCGCTTAAGGATGGCCCTGCGGTGACTCATCAGGGGAAGAAAGTTCCAGCCAACAGAAAAAGAAACAAATAAAAACTCTCGGATTACCACATCTCACTAGTGTATTTTCTTAAGTCATTTATTTCTGCTCCCATTCAACTCTCAAGTTCTCGCTCGTCTATGGGAGCTAGTTTTGTTAAGAAATCCTCACTATGCGATTCCACCGGCACAAAATTGAGCAGAGGCGTGCTGTTTATTGCATTAGGTTTATTTATAGCTCCATAGCACAGACGTGTGAATCTTTGTGTGGATGTTCTGGTCGATCATCACTTGAGGGCGTAGTTTCGAGCATGAGACATATCTAATTTCAAAACACTACCATTCATTTGAGGGGCCCTGGACACGACACAGTTATATGACGGCCAGGAAACTTAGAAGCACCGAGCATGTCACTCACTCACTCACTCACTCGCCTCACTCACTCACTCACTCAATCAATCAATCAATCAATCAATCAGTCACTCACTCATTCATTCACTCACTCACATAAACATTCTTCCGCCCCTCAGGCAGTGAGGGATGATTCAACCAATTATTCTGGGGTTTTGTCTATAGGTCTGGAGTTTTCAAACAGCGTTAAGCGAAATTCAGGGATTCCGTGAAAGACATCTTAGGGTTCCACGACTGGGCAATACGATTGCTACCCACTCTAGCTTACCCCGGTCAGCATCAAATTCGTTTATTTAAGCAGCCAAACATTATTTGCATTCAGCCTTTAACAAAGCCATCACACGCCACGTCCGCACGTCGGGTCTCTGCCGGTAGCGAGAACCCACATGGTAGCAGCACTAAAGCGCACTCGTCTAGGCACGTTATAAAACTTTCCTAATCGTGGAGCCGTGACCACAGAACGTGTGTAGAGCTGGCAAATAATGCTTGTGAAAGTTTCGACCAGTTCGAACAACATTAGTAGATACCTCGGCGCTTTATTCATGCCTTAAGGCACATCGGCGATCACGCGATCACGCGATCACGTGGTACTTTCCATACACGGTGAAATGCCACTGGTCTATAAGAAAGTCTTTTAACTAAAATGAGCAACGATGGCTTTGATACGTGTCAGATATGTCGCTTAGGTCGTGGCAGTGGGCCACGACAGCATTTAGGCTTACGTTTCCTCTTTTGTTTCCTTTGTTTTGTCAAAGATAAAAAAAGACCTCCCTATGTCCGGCACTTCGTGTTCGTGAACACATTGTGTATTTACCCTAGCATATCCTTGACGCATGCCCTGTATGGTGGGCGCACGCTTCAGGCGACTCGCCGGTCCATGGGGGGATATGGCGAAATCGCAAGTTTGTATGTCCGGGAGTACCACAGAAATGGTGCTGGCCTTCCATAGTCAACAAAAGAAAGCGTGCCAACGCAGACATTTTTAAGAGGCACTATCACCTCAGCCCACCCCCCCCCTCTCTTCTCACCACAAACCCCCTGCTTCTGACTGTCTTCAACCTCCTCGCTAAAAGTTGCGGTTTCTACCGCACTAAGGAAGAAAAAAAAACAATAGGCGTTGTAGTAATCTTGCTCTAGGTATCAGTCACAAAACGAAAACAAAACGTTTTATTTATGAGCAGAGAAATGTTGGAGAGCGGAAAAGTTGACAAGAAAAACAGGATTTGCTGACAATGTAGTCATCCAGGTACCATGCAGTGAGAAATACGTATTGAAGATATGTATTGAAGTTCGGTCACCCGAACTCCTACACCATTAGCTACAACAGAACGCCCCGTACTTGAACGTGTCAATGCCAATGAAAAACATGGTCGAATGTAGTAAAACAAAAAGTAACCATCAATGAAAAAAGAGCAGTTTTACTAATGTATTCGTAGTTGTCATACATTTTTCCGTTCACTTGACCACAAATACAATAAGAAGATATAGTCGTTTAACCAACAATGACATCGATCAGTTTGTAGTAATTGCAGTCATAAAAAAAACAGGTAGGGCATATTTATTAAGGTGAAGTGACTCAGGCTGCCTTGTTATTTGCGTCGGTATATCAGTATCTGTGGCGTATGCTACAAATACTGAAATGCACACTTCTTCTCCGATTAGTAATAATTGCATGGGGTTGGTGAGCCCAAAAGTACAACATAATCATGCACGTCCTAGTGGGGCACTCTTGATATTTGAGACCACATGCTGTTTGTTAAGGTGCACCTGGCATCAGGCCTCTATCATGTCGTCCCCATCGAAATGTGACTGCTGCATTTTCATGAAGGCGAATTTAACTCGCATCGGGTCTGCAGCTGAGAACCGTCCCACCTCGCTTGCTAGCAAGGTATTCATGCAGACTAAATGTTATCGTAGTCTCCATTACTCTATATTATTATTAAAGTGAGGATCAAATAAGGATCAATATGCTCATGGTCGCATGTACCAGTTGCGAAAGAGTAACTGTTATGCGTATGGAGGAGTGTATACTGTAAATATATAACCACTGCAATAACACTGAAAAAAAAACCGATGTCAATAGATCACACTGATTGTTTTAATGTGCCCTATTACGAGATATTCCAGGAGTAAAATAGAGTTCATTGCTCAATATTGTTTTGATCAATTATACTTAATTTAAAGAAACCTGTTCTCTGTTTGAAATAATATCGTGGCATTAGAAATCAGTGACAGAGGATTACTTTTGAAAAGTGATTAGTAGCCTACAGAAAGAGATGTTTTGCTTTTAACGGACATCTATATGCAAAATAATTGGTTTCAGGCTTATTTCGCGCCAATAATTCCAACCATGGCGCTTGCCAAAAATTAATTTCCAATGAAAAAGTTTAAGAAAACTCTACACATATCTACTTGATGTGCAGTATTTTTCCAAACAATTTTGAGCAGCAAAAAATATTTGCGCACGTGACCACCGTTTGAAATTCACGAAGTGGTTAAAAACCAGGTACGGGAAAAAATATTTTCTCTCAATTGGCCTGTTCGCGCATCCTCTCATAGCTGCTTCATTGCGTTTCTGTGAATCTTGTTTTTGTTAGAGGACAGTTTCTCACGGTAACCTTAATTTTTTTCAATCCATCGTGCGTAGACAAACTTTAGCAAATTGTAGCTTTCTGGAAATTTGCTCCATAGTTGATTATTGACAAAATTAATAATTTTTTCTGTCAAATTGTCCATAAAAGGTAATATTGGGTGATATTTTTACTTTGCATACGTGTGACGCACAGGCCTTGAAATTAAGGTCCGAACTTGCCAAAAACACCATCTTGGCCTATGTTGAGGCAACTGCAGCACCTTTAGGTGCTCTAAGAATTGTGTAAATTTATCAATTTTTTATAGAAATCAATTTTTGGATACCGCTATTGCTGAGCCGCTTGACTTCAAATGATCTTGCTAATGCCGCTTGTGCAATGCGAAAAAAAAGGTAAAATGTTCCTATTCTGGCTATAAATTACAATAAACGTTATAAAGTAATGTTATAGAAATTACACCAGCTCCTGCCACTTACGGATGTTGTTTTCCACGGTGCACATTAAATGGCAATAAAGGCAAAAGAACAAGTTACGCAGATTGAAATGATTAAATAAATGGTGAAATATACCTTACGCACATGGATACTCTGGTGCGTGCTTGCATATTATATTGGTGTAATGGATTACTGAAAATGGCTAACAGTAACACGCTAGTTAGCCTTACTCAGCCTTAAAAATCTGCTGCAAAAAGTCAAATCATTCTGTGTACATGAAGTCGCGCAGGCGTAATTTCTACAAAAAATCGCTGTCGCTATGTCTATTCGGAAGTTACGCCAGACGTGGCAAATGAGGCAGCCAACGTGTGCCAACGGCCGGTTAGCAGCAACTGACCGGTTTCCAAGATCGACCGGAAAAAACTGGTTTTAAGTTTACGGTTTTTGTTTTACTTTCGGTTACTTGACACAGCCCAGAGATTAGGTAAAAAGCACTCAATGCAAGGCTGATAAAAACTAAATTGCATCATATCAGGTGTTTTCCGTATTTATATTATCGTTTCATTGCTATATGCATGCAGTACTATGAATAAGAGCCGTGGTTGCGCATATGATCGAAATAATAACGCGAGTACCTTGCAAACATCCGCATGGTTTTGTAGGTAGAGAAGGCGTGCATGTTTTTAGAGTTGCTTGGCATAGTGACTCGCACATTTTTTCCTCTGCCAAACACAAAGAAGTGGAGTGGATTATACTACAAAAAACAAATGAAACTAGGAATATACACATTTCTGTTTAGCATAAAATAAATAACATAGTTGTCTCAAGTGAAATCAGACCTTTCTGACTGGAATATCTTGCGCTATACGCGCTGTGTGTCAGAGCATTCGTGGTGACGCAATCGAGATATCCTATTTCAGATATGGTATGCAACAGCATGTGTTTCTGCCTTTTTTTTTGCCCGGCACATTCAGCTTACTACGCACGAGTGAGAGATGAGACTTGCTCGAGTTTCGGAGAAGCTTGCGCATAGTAATATACAGCGGAAGCGGACATAAGGCCTCTATATAAGCTAAACCATACATCCGATAATGGGCTATAAACACTTTCTGTGCGTAGACTTCAATAAGGAGTCAAGAGGTATGGCTATTTTTCATAATGAAGTCTTTATTATTATTGTAGGTCTTCATGCTCTGTTACTATAATAGGTTGAGCACTGTCATGTCTGTTTAATTATTTCTTAAAAAATTGAGCTCTTTGGAACGATTTCAAGTTGTTGTGAAACTGCTAAGCTGACTACGCTCGGTTAAAAACTGCTAAGGTTCACATCGGTTGATTTTCTTAACGTGACAACAACGAAATTGCTGCGCAGACAAAATGAAGGAACAAGAGAGACAATTACCGAGCAATATCCTGTTTCACTTCTTTTCCGGTTTCCTGCTTGCGCATTCTACAAAGAAATACTGACGTCCGCAAAGAAATACTGCCGTAACTTGGACAAGTTTTACGCGCACTATGTATAGGCAACTCACTTTTATGTTACCGAAAACCACATTCACTGTGTCTGCTTTACAGGAGGATATCCGGCTGAGATTTTTTCGCTGCTTTCAAGTATACGGTTTTTGGCCAATGCTCCGAAAGAGTCAGTTGGTTACTCTGACAGCTGTTTTCCATATTTGACGCATTCAATTTTTCAGTTGGGTACGAAACAGTCTCTACGTTTTGGCATTTTTTAATGTTTTTTGTAGGTTATAATTTTAGGCGGTTTGATTCATAACGATAATCTTTCTAGTGGGGAATGAGAACTTTGTGATTAATTGTTCATTAAAAAAGAGTCCAGATATTTTCAGATACACTTCTAGGTGAGAATTCTAGCATTTGTGTTCAACTTTCTCAAGCACATTCCTCTTAGATTACGCTTCTCTGAGCCAAGCTTTTTAAGGTATTCATTTCAAGTGCTGCCCATACCTAGACCGGCGCTTCACATAGGTGTACATAAAGAGTTCTTCTGCAAGGATATTGTTGTAGAAGTTGTAAAAAGTGCTCTAGCAGGACGTTTTTTTTTCTCAATTATTTTACTATATATTTCAATAATTCGTTATCGGTATTATACGTTTAATATCACATAACATTGAACAGGAGCAGATATACTTGCATAGTGTGCTTCTGAGCAAGCAGCAGTCGGAAGAAGATTACTAAGCCTTCAACTTTTTTTATGAAGGATTATGGTGATGGGCACTGCAGCCGATGTACTGCACGAAATTATAAAAGCCGGTAGACCGGAATATATTTTGCCTTCATAATCATTGCCATTGTCCAAAAATAATGCGTATATATTCCTAATTACTTTTCTTAAGCCCATGAGATTCAATGCAACTACTATTTCCAAAACACCAAAATATTGTGAATTCATCGTTTAAATTTCAAACTACTAATGCTATTTCTTTTCAAGACAGGTGAAATACCGATTTAATCATGTCTGCGATGTCTAAAACAGCTTTTTCCTTCAGATCCTAATTGCCGAGGAACAGCCGAGGAATTGCCGAGCTGCACTGAGACCTACACAAGTGGCCGGCCACGAGCAATTTCGTTCCGCGCTGTTTAATCACTGGCCAGTTTAAAAAAAAACGCGGGTACATCATTTCTAGTCAGCACTGTTCATGAAAGTTTTGTAAAATATTTACGTCTTATAGAGCAATAACGTTTGAGCCAAGTATGCACATTGCCCATGAATATGGAGATATATGACGGATGAAAAGGCGTATCTGCTTCCAAGTAATGTGTGTCTTCCTATATCTGCATAAAAGAGACAGAGGGCAGCGCACGGATAGCAGTGATTAACCTTATAATCACTAAAATAACCCTAAAGTACTGTAGTCGTGCACGCAATGAGCGAAAAATCTCTACGCGTCCTTTTATATCGCTGATGAGGTGAAAATATGATCCAGTGTCTGAAGATGCATATCGTCTCGTGGTAACATAGTTTTGCAACGTTGCCACTGTGCAGCGCCAGGAAACGTTTACGCCGATAAAAGAGGGCTTGGGGGAATCCTATAGCATCGCAGAGATGGTCATATATACGCTAGGGTCCTCTTCCATCAATTATATTTAAAGACACGTTCGTGAAGTAACCCTTACTTATAGCTCAGGGTAAGTACCCGTCACATGAATAAGTTAACGCAGCTTCACCCTAGTGCTGCAAAGATCGAACGAACTGCTAAGTCCAGCAGCCTTCCTTGCACCTCTTCGGGCTTCTCTTTCTTTCCTCTTCTCTTCATTTGCTTTTCTCCCGCCTTTGTTGTGTCCTTTCTATATTTTTGCTATTTTACTTCCTACTGTCTTTCTTTCTTTGTCTCTCTTCGTATTTTTTTGCTGGCTTCCTGTTTTTTTTACATTTTATAGTTAAGCTGTGTTGTCATATTACTCTTACCACAGCAGGAATTAAATGTAAGTTTAATGACTGGTTTTTCTTTCTTAGACACAGCATACTTAGAAGTAAAAGATAATTATACCAAAAAAGCATAGGATGTGTTATTAGACGCAGTCATAATGTAGTTGTGAAGAGAAGCGGGTGAAAAGATAAATTTTCAGCAGCAGGTACCAAAATTGTGAGCTTAGAATAACGCTTCCAATGTCATTGAGCTACGGTGATGGTTATCACTACATTCACTTTATAGGGTATGTATGCGTGTTTAAACAGTGGAGCCAGAGTCAGCGCCACCTGCTGTCATTACGGCAAGTTTAGAACACTCTTTTTTTTGTCTGCTGGCATCACGTAGCTCATTACAACAATTGGCAAACAATTATGAGCATAAGAAAAGTACATGCTCATAATAGCAACTTACCTGTGTATTTCTTTGCCCATGTTTGCAGAAACAGGATGAAGTACATAACCTTCGCCGTCATACTCTTCGTCATTTTGGGGTTGGTGAAATCAGGTATGACGACCATGAAATTTATTTACAATAATAACAGCTGTTTTTTTTCACGCTCACCAAAATTTTTCAGCGAGTGTGGCGAAGTATACTTAGAATGATCAATATTGCTTGAGCATGCCTCAATTTTATTCAGTATGTCACGAATTAAGATATATAAATTATTCTTAAAGCATAAAATATACGCACAGTGCTCCTCTGGCGAACACAAATACATTATGCCTATTGTGTTTACATATGATAGGCAACTTCTTCGTTCAGATTACTTTACGCGCTAGTTTTATGCCCGACCGACAAGATTGGTTTTTATATTGAGCGCTGCAAAACACAATAGTTTACTCGTCATAACAGTGCTGGAAGGATTACTAGCAATAAACAAGTAGCCTATTATAAATTGATAAGTAGACGATTTCATTATCGCCATCAGCACTCAGCAAGAATAAGAATAAGACACACTAAAGGAGAGCTCTTTAAAATATTTTGTGAATGAGCGTTTTCATGACTCTACTGTAGGGAATGCAAACTTGGAAAAACATGTAATCGCCTAAATACAAAAAGGGGTCGCCGAAAGGTAGCCTATGCCGAAAATGAGGTCAGTGTTTTTTAACATAAGCTATCAGCGGGTTTGGGTAGCAAACCGGACGTGCGTCGGGTTGACCTCCCTGCCTTTTGTTTCTACCCTTCCTCCTCTTCCTTCTCCTCCTCCTATCAGCGGGCGTCAGAGAGAAAACAGTTGTTCAGCTGATTTTCATTTCACGTATTAACAAATTTAACGCTGTTGGTTTCGCCACTAGCAGTGCATCACATATCTTTTTACTTTTCTCTTGTGTACGAAAATTTTGTAGAAACGTATACCGCATGACCTCTATGTACTTCCTTTGTTTTTGCCTAGATGATCCTCCATGTCCACAACTTGATTGTCCGAGGGTATCGACGGTTGGTTGCTTCATAAATGACCAGAGATGCCAGTGTTTCTGCGGTAAGTCAGCACTACCTAATGAGGTAGCCATGGCAGTATAGCGTCAGCCGTCTTTGTCTCCTAGTTGAAAATTCGTGTGTTTGGTGCAGGGTGCCGTGATTGCCTTTTGAAGGGGCTGAAATGGCAAAGACTAGTGGTGAACATTAGAGAATGCAAGGTAGTTGAAATTCCGGAGTGCTATGATGTGCGGTGGCCCTCATATAGATGTCGTAATTTTGAAGCATAAAATATTTACTATAAATATAATTACTGAAATTGGTACTATGCTGGCGCACAGAATGTGTCATTTGCTAGAATAATTCACATGTGCAGCCCATGAGTGCCACATGTTTGGCTGTAGATCGTGAGTGCCAACTTTTTCCGCCATGATGCACTGAAAACGAACGGCACTTCACCATATAAGCCTGCCAGCCCCCACCTAATATCAAGAAGATAACCCCGCCCCCTCTATGCCATCAAAAGACAAAATATTCTGCCTACACCCGTGAAAACAATAGGCAAAGAAACAAAAGTGCAGTTAGTGTCCAAACGAGTGTTGCATTAGTTCAGAACCACAATGTGTAGATTTCCCGTCGGTATGCACACTGAAGTAAGGCAAAAATATGCTGCCGTCAAGTAGCATGCTTGTTGTAGTTTAGTGCCTGCGCATGGCATAGGAATTGCGCTTGTGTTATTCAAAAATATTTAGTACTTTTATACTCCGCGTGTTTATGTCTACGCTATTATAAAGTAATTCGGCGTACGTTGGCAATGTGTTCTTGTTTACGTCCTTCATTAGCCTCTCTTATTTTCTGCAGTTGAGGAGGAAGACGCATGTGAATATATTGTTCGCAAAAACGTGACGGCATGTCGTCCTGACCAGATTTTGCATTGCATATCTGATAATAAGGCGTGCAAATGTCGCTGCGGTAAGTTTATGTTTTGGTATTGTAAGTATGTTCAAACTTTTTAATAAATTGCGTGGTATAGGCGTGAGCAGTACATTCTAGTTGTGCACAGATTTGCGATATAGATGAGTGCATTTGCCAGTGCACGTGTCGTTGACCTTAAATTGCCATCTCTTAAACTTCTTTGAATGCATGCATGGCATACCGCGATGAACGCTGACATTATGTCACCGAGTGCACCTATGCTATAAGCATGAACGCTCACATTGACATTCTCCCGAATACGGGGATGTTAATTGTATCAGTTATCTGCATTGTGTTTCCAGATCCTAGCAATACAAGATTTTCTCAGCGGAATAATGCAATCACAAGCCAAGTTGATTAAAGTCGAGTTCGCGTTGCTGCTCTCGTTTTCACATGGTGGCTTCTACGACACAAATACGCAACGTATTCGACTGTGGATGCCCCGAACTATATTCAGGACAGGCAAAAATCAGAACTGCTTATACTGTAAAACGTGGTTTCTCAGTGTATTTTACATCACAGGGATTCATACGATGCATTACACGTTCCTGTTAACCAATTCTCGACATAACTTTTATAAGTAGATGATGTCGACTTCGAGCTGTGTTACGTTTGTAAGGCAACTGAGGTCGCTCAAAATGGCATACCATATTCGTATACTAGATTCAAGGATTTTCGCGCTCACTGCCATAGACGAGTGAAATTGTTGCTAGTAAAAGAAAGCTTGTCGCACAAGTATTTTCTTGCCAGCACTTGCTCAGCCTCTAGTGCTTCATATCATATTCACAAGGAGATCAATGAAACATGAAATGATTTTTCAGCTATATCTATTTGCTAATACCTCGCATGCGTGACACACTGTGGGGATTAAGCAGAAACTGAGTGGGGATGCAAATCACGTTGGTGCTCATTAAACTTCGAATCGGAGTATGACATTTGCTTACATTCAAAATGCAAAAGAATCATTCTACTTTTGTTTACTGGCAGGTTACAACAGCCAATTTGCTAGAAATATTTCGTTGACTCCCAAGACACAAACCTTCATTTCCCACACGGGCTGGAAGTACATTATTATGCGTCGACTGACAGTTCTATGCTTCTATTTTTCATAATTTTACCGTGTGTCCCCTTAATAGGTAGAGTGGGCCTTTCAGCAAAGCTATTAATTTTTGTTTGAGCTACCGAGTTTTAGTCTAGATGCCCGAGCGCTTTACTCGAAAGAGCTGCTTGAAAAAACTTCATGCAATATATTGCTACGGGGCGCCATATATGTTACGAGAAACAGGCGTCTGAAAAATGCCTTTACTTTTGGTAAACAAGCAGGCATACAAAATGGAGCCCGGTCTGCACAAGCTCGCGCTAAACATCGTCCTCTTTTCTAGAATGTTCATTTGTGGCGCCCCGTAGCATCACCCCCGGCGGCGAAGGCACCGTCTCGGTGCTTGGTTGGTCTGAGTAAAATCGTTTCAGCCGAGTGACGTGAACAACGTCAGAACACGATCGCGCGCTGGTGGCGTTAAGAGGTTCAATTTCATATGTCACGTCGGTGACTTGGCGCACCACGCGGTACGGACCCGAGTACGGTGAAGTCAGCTTTTCGCACAGGCCAACTCGCCGCGACGGCGTCCAGAGAAGGACTGTGTCACCTTGACTGAAGTGGACATCACGATGGCACGCGTTGTAGACCTGTCGTTGTCGTTCCTGCGAATCGCTCAGACGCTCGCGAGCAATCTCACGTGCCTCTAGAGCTCTGTAGAAATCACATCATGGGCATATTCTGACGTGTGGCCAACGGCAGGAAGGAGCGTGTCGAAAGGCAACGTAGGTTCTCGTCCGTACAGGAAGAAAAATGGCGAGAAACCTGCAGTGTCATGCCGAGATGTATTATAGGAAAATGTTACAAATGGAAGGGCGGTGTCCCAGTCACGATGGTCGGAAGAAACATACATGGTGAGCATGTCCGTGATGGTTCTATTTACCCGCTCCGTGAGCCCGTTGGTTTGAGGATGATACGCCGTTGTGAACTTGTGCTTTGTAGCGCAAGAGTGCAATATGTCTTGGATAACTTGTGATAAAAAGTATCGACCCCGATCGGTAAGCAGTTGCCGAGGAGCGCCGTGGTCTAATATGACGTCTTCTAGAAGAAAGTCAGCGACGTTGGTCGCACAACTGGTAGGAAGGGCCCGTGTGATGGCATACCGAGTGGTGTAATCCGTGGCGACTGCTATCCATTTGTTTCCGCTGGCCGATAAAGGAAACGGTCCTAGTAAGTCAACACCTATCCTATAAAATGGTTCGGATGGGATCTGAATGGGTTGAAGGCGTCCCGCTTTAAGGGTTGCTGGTTTTTTGCGGTGTTGACAGGATTTGCATGAAGCGACGTAACGGCAGACGGATCGGTAAATACCGGGCCAAAAGAAGTGACGTCGAACGCGGTCATAAGTTCTTGAAACTCCCAGGTGACCAGCTGTCGGAATATCATGCAACTGTGCAAGGACAGTCTGACGCATATGTTGTGGTATGACCAACAGCAGCTCAGGTCCGTCAGGATGCATGCTGTAGCGATATAAGACGCCATCTTGGAGCGGAAACATACGGAGAGACGGAGGAGTTGTGGGACCACTAAGCCGAAGGATTATATCTCTGAGGTGAGGATCACGGCGTTGCTGATCTCCGATGTTGCTAAACGCGGAAAGGGTCAAAACGCAAGTAGACTCATCGCTCTCAGAAAGGTCTGCTGGGTCTACTGGATGACGCGACAAGCAATCAGCATCCTCATGGTGGCGACCTGATTTGTAGACAACCGTGTAGGAATATTCCTGTAGCCGTAGAGCCCACCGGCCGAGACGTCCACTAGGATCTTTTAAGGACGACAACCAGCATAATGCGTGGTGATCAGTGACAACCGTGAACGGGCGCCCATACAAATACGGCCGAAATTTAGCCACTGCCCAGACGAGTGTGAGGCATTTGCGTTCTGTGATGGAGTAATTTCGCTCTGCTGGCGATAACAGACGGCTAGCGTATGCAATAACGCGCTCACAGCCATGCTGTCGCTGTGCCAAAACGGCTCCAATTCCGTGGCCGCTGGCGTCGGTACGCACTTCCGTTGGAGCGCATATATCAAAGTGGCCGAGAATCGGTGGCGTCGTAAGTCTACTCGTCAGTTCAACAAATGCTTTGGTTTGTTCAGGTCCCCACACAAAAGTCACATTTTTTTTAGTAGTTCCGTGAGCGGTCGTGCGACGTCAGCAAAATTCCGCACAAATCTACGAAAGTAAGAACAAAGGCCCACAAAGCTTCTAACATCGTTCGCAGAGGTCGGCACAGGGAAATCCTTGACGGCACGAATTTTCTCAGGATCGGGACGAACACCAGAAGAATAGACAAGGTGTCCAAGGACAGTGAGCTGCCGGCGGCCGAAGTGACATTTGGACGAGTTTAGTTGGAGCCCTGCTTTGCGGAAAACCGAAAGAATTGTTGAGAGACGCTCGAGGTGAGTTTCGAAAGTTGGCGAAAAAACAATGACGTCATCAAAGTAACATAAGCAGATTGACCCATTGAAACCGTGAAGAAGAGCGTCCATCATTCGTTCGAATGTAGCTGGGGCATTGCGTAACCCGAACGGCATTACTTTGAACTGATAGAGCCCGTCTGGAGTTATAAATGCCGTCTTTTCACGGTCCAGATCATGAACTGATATCTGCCAGTACCCGGAACGAAGGTCGATGCAAGAGAAATAATTTGCTCCACTAAGGCAGTCAAGAGCGTCGTCTATCCGCGGCAGAGGATACACGTCTTTTTTTGTAACCTTGTTGAGATTTCTGTAGTCGACACAGAAGCGCCAGCTGTTATCCTTCTTTCTCACAAGCACAACGGGCGAAGCCCAAGGACTTGAAGAAGGTTCAATGATGTCTCGGGCAAGCATCTTGTCGACTTCTTGCTGGATCACGTGGCGCTCGGTGGAGGAAACTCGATAGGGTCGCCGGTGTACTGGATTTGCATCACCGGTGTTGATCCGATGCTTTACAATGGTCGTTTGACCTAGGGGTCGGTCGCAGAGATCAAAGTCGTCTTGATACGACGCAAGAAGGCCACGAAGCGCAGACACATGCTCGGCCGGGAGATCAGAGGCAATCATTCCAGTTATGCAGTCTAGTGTACTGCGCGACTGAATACTTGCAGATGACAGTGTATCCTCTGTTAAGGCCGATATGTGGTAGTCGCTGGCCGGGGCAAGGGTTGCAAGGGATATTCCTCGTGGCAACACTTCAGAGCAAAGTCCAAAGTTCACAATAGGGAGACATGCCACGTTGTTCTTCATTGTGACGACGGTGTGGGGGAACGTAACATTGAGCGAACAGAGTACTGTAGGATTAGGCGAAATGACATAATTTCCGTCAGCCACAGGTGGATCAGAAGAGACGTCGATATACGTCACAGCTCGACATGATAGGCGAACAAAGTCGGTGGAGCATAGCTTTGGCGGCGCAGGATCAGGAGGATCAACGGCGTGTGGTAGGACAAGCTGAACAACACCAGCAGAACAGTCAATTAGGGCGGAATGTTCCGACAGAAAATCGAGTCCCAATATGATGTCATGTGGGCAGTGGTCCAGTACGTAAAACAGAACAGTGGTATGACGTCCAGCAACAGTGACACGGGCGGCACACATCCCGGTGACCGCTGGTGTTGCACCATCAGCTACTCGGACAAGAGTGATCGGAGCAGGAGTGAGCACTTTCTTGAGTCGAGCACAAAGGCTGGAGTTCATGACTGATATGTGAGCGCCGGTGTCAATTAGTGCTGCCACAGAAGTACCGTCAACATTTACTTTAATCAAGTTGTTGTGTCCGGGTATCGTGTGTAGAGGAATTTTGGGTCGGGTCGTCGAAGCAGGCTCACCTCTAGGAGCTGCGCTCGTCAGTTTTCCGAGGACTGGTGGTAGGAGGGTGAGGGGGAGCGACGTCGGTTAGTTGAGCGGGACATATTAGGTGTACTGTCGACTTGGTCAGAACGGGGAGATGCTGCTTCCGACAATATCGTGCGCATCGTGCGCCACGAAATCGAGGCAGCATCTCCCCTGTCTGACCAAGTCGAGGCCCCTGACGATTCTCGCGCCACGATTTCTTTAATCAAGAGTGTCGTACGCCAGGAACTGGCTAACGCCGGACTTCAGACGCTATGCCCCGTTAACCGGCCTGACTACCGACTACCCAGCACCTCCGCCAAAGTGTTACGGGGAGCAGGCGTCTGAAAAATGCCTTTACTTTTGGTAAACAGGCAGGCATACAAAATGGAGCCCGGTCTGCACAAGCTCGCGCTAAACATCGTCCTCTTTTCTAGAATGTTCATTTGTGGCGCCCCGTAGCAATATATATAGTTCTCAGAGTGACGTTGTTCTCTTTTGTGTGTCAGCATTCATACCTTTGTCCCTGTTCTTTCTTCCGCAGTTCAAAAGTCATGAGGAGAAAGCAATCAACAGATACATCAAATATATTCATCGATGAAGGCCTACACTTTTATGTAATACTGAATAAAACATTGAATATTGTCTGAAATGAAAAAAAAAACGCCTCCACATTTTTGTCAATATTTCGCTAATAAACGGTAATAAGGCAACGCACTGCCGTACCTGTTGCTTTTTTGACGTATGAAATGTCGGTATATTTTTTATAAAGGAAATCATTGGCTCGTGGCTATGTTTGATTAATTTTGGGGGCTTTCTTCCCCCACAAAAATTGATACACGTGTCCACGCTGCTCGGCACTGGCTGTGCAAAAAATTTGAAACATTTCCTCATCAATTAAAAGAGTACTGATGTGATTTTGATGCACCCCGAAAGGGACATCCTTGGTTTACTTGGTATGCACGATCAACGCTCTCCAAACATTGGAGGTAGAAAACACATGAAAAATATTTGCCTATTTTTTTCTACAATTGTCATAATTGAAAATCGAATTTTATGAACTGCTCTATAGCTGTAGTGTGCAGTAGTTTCTTTGATACATGCCCAACATAATGTCCAGCTAAAATTAACAGTGGATCTGTTTTGGCAACCGTCGGTTGTGACCTTTCAACAGAAAATTACTATGAGGAAGTTGCACGCGAATCGGTCCTAGAACACGTTCGTAGAATTGTGCTGCGTGCGAGTACAAGGAATGAGGAAGGGAGGAAGGAAAAGAGAATTACAGAAATAAAAACAAAGAGAAAGAGGCCCCGTATTCGCGTGCTTTTCTGCAAAGGTCGTCGAAAGATGATAGTCTTCTGTCTGGAAGCACTGCGGTAGCATAAACAGTTATTCTACGCTGCGTGAGATATGGGCACCGTCCAGCAGTAATGTAGAGGAAGAAAATAGACCTTTTTAAAACGAAGAACAACTGTTAAGTGGCAGCAGCGTGTCATTTTAGTGATGCTAAAGAAACACCCACCTTTTCGTTCATAGTATCGCTTGTAAGTGCAGCGCAATAACAATCCGATGTTTAGAATGACGTATCTACAATTTATCTAAACAAAGATACACACTGCCTAACACTTGTGTGTTGGTGTTGTGCCCAAACATGCACAATATTTGATTTTTGAGTTATAACATTCACTATCATGAACGCAGCCAGGCGATCAGTATTAGTGGGGGTTAAGCAAGGGGTAGAAGTTTTGCTTGGGTGGGTGAATCAATTGACAGACATACAAGCACGCCAACTTTTTTGTGTTAAAGTGTACCAAAAAAGACTGTCGTCTTGAAAAGAGAGCAAGAAAAAAATTAAAAAATTGCTGGTTGAAACATTTCTTGGTGGCGTGGATCTCGTAGCCGCGTATCAAGCATACAATAACTAGCGTTGGTACCAATCGAATATCAGGCACACTAGTAAACAATAGCATAAGCTTTTATAGAAAGCGTACAAAGTTGATGGGAAGTGATAGAAAGGGTAAGCAGGGGACACATGTAAGAGTGAGGAATGGAGAAAAAGAGGAACAACATAGCATAGAAAGAACGAATAAGAAAGAAAGGGATGAAAAACAGACGGAGACCAGAATAGCGATAGTGAAATTACCAAATATAAAGAAATAGAGAGGAACACATACAGTAAAAAATGCCTCACTTTGCTTCTCTCCTTCTGATTTGCTCAAAAGGCCAGTGGGGGTAATGCATTGAGAGCGAGGTCTCCTCGAAAGCATACGTAACGTTGTTGATGTATGCAAATCAAAAGAGGTTTAGTATTGTCTGCTAATGAGAACATCTATTGCATGGCTTCACCAAAGCCTTATTGGCAGTACAATGTTAATGCAATTGATGAAGCCCGCACGTGTCAACGTTGGTTTGCCAATTCTCTTGTGGTGAAAATATGCAGGTCCTACCAAAAATAAATAAATATTTTGGCAGTGGTTCCATTATCGAACCTATTTTTTTATAAACTATGTCCGTCGATTCCGGCAAAAGTTTTAAGACAAACTATACATTCAAAATGTACTTGCATACATGTAAGTTGAGAAGCTCTTTTTTTACATCTCTATACAGCCTGCCGACCAGACCCTTGCATCAGAACGTAAATGGTCCCATGCGATATGAAATGAGGAAGGGCAAATGATTTTGCCGGTGCTACTAATGGTACTCTTTGCGGTATAAACTTCCGAACTCTATAATTGCTCGCTACAAAATAATCGAAACGTCGCCAGTCGCACCTAATTTTATTCTTTTGAAAAGTTTCTCAATCAAAATTTATGAGAAAATTTATGAGAACACAACAAACGCCAGTATGTTGAGCAATACATGAGAGTGCCTTGAGGTTTAAAGCTATCTGATGAAATATTAATGTGAATTATGAAACAAGCTTCCCGTGGGTTTATACATATGATGTCCTGAGGCAACCCATAGCAAAGTGATGAAGATGGCTTCCATAACAGTGACTGACATACGTAAAGGTGGAGCTATTTTAAGGAAACTGGTGCTCCACACGTGCCGTCGCACTCCATATATTGCGCTATACAGCCACTACGTGGCTGTTTGACTCAGCTGCTTGAAGGAACGCACTGAAATAACGCCGCTTGATTTCTGTTCAGCGGAAATGTTTAGTTGCGACTCAAACAAAAGGCACGTGCCAGTTTACACCCAGCAATGTTGAAGAAACATACGCCAAATTATTAGATATAAAAAATGGTCAACACCGGGTGTTACAAAAGGAAACAGTATGACTAGCTGCTCTGGATTCCATAAGGCCGCTTGTTGAAACGTCAGCTCAAGCGACACCCCACGGTCGCAAATTTTCCGTATCTTCTTCCACATAACGTGTGCTTTCCTTTGAACTAAATTTTGGGTAATGCAAAGCATGCATGCAAGTTACAGCCAACAGTACCATTGTTAGTATTTTATAACAATACTTTGTCATAGTTTTCATTATGAGGATTACATTTTTCATTTCTTCATGGTACTCGCTTTGCTTAAACCAACATATTATTTTATGGTATGAAAAATCAAGTGCTAGGGTGAGGCACCAGAATATGTTGCATATGAAACTATTTTCCTCCTTCTGTTATACTCTTTAGAATGATAATTGAGTGAATGAGCGATGTCGTTTAGTAGCCGACCAGTAAACTGTGGGTGTTGAATCATCGTAACCACTTCTGTAACATAGCTGGCAGGCAGTAGCACTTTTTATTTTAAATAGAATGGTTTGACAACGCCGGCTGTCGTCATCTGTTCTACATGACAGCCATAGGCACCTTGGCTGTTCATGCAGGCACGTTTACCGTAGCGAATCACCCAAGTAGCACAAGGACAGATCGTCGTGCTTTGTGTAGACAAAAGAAGAGAAATAAAAACTCCAAAAAACTGGAACAATGGTAGCACGAAAAACACAAAAACACAATTGATTGATTCATTGATATGTGGGGTTTAACAACTTAAAACCACCATATGGTTATGAGAGACGTCGTAGTGGAGAGCTCCAGAAATTTAGACCACCTGAGGTTCTTTAACGTGCACCCAAATCTGAGCACAAGGGCCTCCAGCATTTTCGCCTCCATCGAAAATGCAGCCGCCGCAGCCGTGACTTGATACCGCAACCTGCGGGTCAGCAGGTGAGTACCTTAGCCACTAGACCACCACGGCGGGGACAAAAAAAAGCCCAGAAACCACAAGAAACCCCGATTGCTTTGATGGTCGTCACAGTATACAGTCTACTTTAATATCAGTTGATGATATGCATAAGTGGAACAAGTGCTTGCTAGATCTTCCTTTGCACCACTGTACCTCTTATTATCAGACCAGTCTGCTTCAAGTCTATGGAATGAGGAAATCCTCTCCCAATAATCTCCATGTCTCTGTGTTTTGCATGAGCCGATTCCAATTTGCACCTCTGGAGTACTACATATCTTTTGCGGTGCATGTCCGAAGTAAGCGACTTTCGCTTTTATATGAACACTTTTTCTTGCCCCGAAAAGCGTCCTCTAAAACAAAGAAAATAATGATTAGAACATTATGATGCATAGCGTCTAGAGCTATTCTGGTAATGAACATGAGATGGTCAGGCAGATTTTGATATTTGCTTGAAGCATGGGCATTGAACAACGTTCATGCCTCCTAACTCGTGTTTGTGCCGATGGTACTATTGCCTACAGAAAATTCATGCGAAACAAACCCTCTTGTGTAAACTTCAAGTCAATAAATTAGGGTCATATCGCCACAGAGATAGAGTTGCGCAAAAAAAAAGCTTGCCGAGCCACACAAATACTTTAAAGCTGGTTGCGAAAAACCAGAGAGCAGACCGTGATCAAGGCATCGTCGACTAACAGCGCTTTTTTTCAGCCATCTTCCAATATAGAGTGTTAGTGCTATATTTGTTTTATTTTAGTGATAGCAACTTAAGAACATATCGCTACGCACATATGCTTAAATTAAATCAGGCCTCAAAAGCTTCAATGTGGTCAAAGGAGGCTTGCCGTCAAATACAACAGGTAGGGTCACAATCTTTTTCTCTCTTACCTGTAACAACAAGACATACGATTTAAAAAAAAACGGTCGAAAAGTGAACTTATAAAACTATGACTTGTATCTTTCTTGTGGCGAATAACAATCTGTCAACCTATTGTAACTAACAATTATAAAAGGGACTACAAGAATGAAGCATTTTTGTGCGATTAGATACTTCATGCAGATATTGCCTAGCCTTTTCTCTGCACGCGTATACATGATCAATATGTTTATAGAAAAGTAAGAATGTAGTTCGCAGTACGAAGCCGCCTGGCGCAAGGCTTAAACAGGGCGTAGGTACGAACAGTTCAAAAATTCAGTAAAATAATCCCGAATCATTATGGGAACTGAAAGCAGGCAGTGCTAAAATCAAAATATTTACGTTGACCGTCCGCGTCAGTAACAAGATCTTCCGATGAAACTCAAGCTGCACCCTGCTCATGTGCAAGGTGTTTGTTTTGTACTGTTTCATGAGTCAAGCCTCTCGTATATATCTTGGACGTCAAACCTTTTATGAAATTATGTTCTTCGAAATTAACCCTGATCCCAGGTCTACCTCGCAAAACCAACTTTCTTCTAGTATATATAAGTTCTTACTTTGAGCTCATGAAATTATTTTATCGCACTAGTTCGAGGCATATTCTTTGCACTAACATTGCTAGTACGCCACCTGCATTGAAAATGTTTTGTGTATTTGAATTCAGCAGTTGTTTAGTTAGCCTTTTCATTGTTTCGTCGTGAATTCCACGATAAAAAATTTCTACCGGCAAAACACAGTTGCAAGTATTTTAGCACGCATTGATGGGCTTCATTTCAATGGGGTGCATCTCACAGAACGTAGAGCCGTGTTCATCAAACATCAGTAAGCCAATAGTGCCACCACACGGACAATTGGGCACTCTCTAATGATTACTTGATGTTTTAGTGTTTTAGAACAGTGTTCAAGTAGCGGAAACATCGGCGGCGGATGACTGTCAGTCATGCTTACATTCATTTCTAAAAAGAATCAACTGCCGATATTGTCTGCGGAGTTAGTATCTTTTCGCGTCATTAAAAATAACTCTGCTTAAAAATTGCTGAATAAGCGCTGCCCAATATGAGAACACCTGTGTGGTCACACCCTTTAACTAGGAGGAAATGATCGTATGTGTGAAAGAATAGGAGAATGGAAGTGACTACTGAATGGCAATTTGATGTCATGCTCGCCGCATGTCAATGTAAGCTGGCTTTAACAGAGTATGCTACCAAACGAATATAATAAACTGAAAGTAGGATGTCTTATATGCACATCTAAATTCTTTATTTTGCAGGAGTGTCGTGATGAAGATGCTTCTTGGCGCCCTCGTGTGTGCGTGTCTGGCCCTGGCGAATTCTCGTATGATATTATCGTTCCTGAAGGCTTTTACCTAATAATTGGTTATCGAGTCTCGCTTATAATCGAATGTGTATAAAGTAGTCAATTCATGGCAAATAAGATTTACGAACAATATCTGCGAGCAAATACTCAAGAATATCTTTGTTACAAAATGCAAAGTTTTCAAGAAAAAGCACGAAACACGCCGTAAGAAAAAGGAAGAAACGGAAAAAAAATTCGGCCGATTCCACGTAACTAGGATTCAACAATATGCGAGGCATGCAGAGGGAAGGTGACTGTGTTGGAATTTTTTCGTTCAGCGACACGTCATGAAAAGACACTATATATTTATATATATACGATTGATGTTCATAAGGCTAGTTGTTTGCACTTGCGCAAAGATGTCAACTGGAACATGTGTATCAGCAAAACCAGGAGATGATATGAAACGTTGATTCTGGCCCTGGACACTGCTATAATAATCGACTTCAGCGCATGACACCTCACCACAATTGACGTTAGCCTGACACGATGGCTGTATCAAATATATGTAATGTTTATGAAATTGGGTACGCAGTACTGCAACCACTATGACTTTTCACGAAGATTACCGTCCATTTGATATGTAGTTAAGAGACCTGGCGTAGCTGTGTGGTAGAATGCTTGATTGCCACGCAGAATACTTGCGTTTGATTTCTGCTGGGACCCTGAAGTTCATTATTTGCATTCGTTTGGGGTTCAGCGTTGCTAATGTCTTCAGCGTTCAGCGTTGCCAATGGCTTTTCTGAACACTGACATTTATTCTATACTTAGTTAAGTCGACGCTACCGATGTCGGGTATTGTTTAACGCTGACGCGTTGGAATTGCCCATGCCTGTTCTCGTCGTTCCTGGGTAGACACTAAGTATCAATCACCTGTGGCACATACCCTCATACTAGCGACACACACCCGCCCGTGTGTATATGGCAGTGTGTGACGGGAAGTGTTTGACGCTGCACTCGACGAGATTGTGACATTATTCAGGTCTTGACCAGTGCGTCATATTCGTCAAACCATTTTACCCTCCCATGCTAATTTTGGTTCACGCCAAGTTTAGAGGGTGATCATGAGAGCACCCAAACGTGAGCGGCTAGATAGATAGATAGATAGATAGATAGATAGATAGATAGATAGATAGATAGATAGATAGATAGATAGATAGATAGGATAGATAGATAGATAGACTCAAAGTCGCAGAAGTTCATTAGGAATGCTTCGCATTTAAAAAGATATTGCATTGATATTAAGGAGAAAGCATTGGGTAAACCAATTTTATCATAAAACAACGCCTAAGGCAACACATGATCATCGTCCTGACGAAAAGTAAATTTTAAGGTACGTTCAGGACTATCCAGAATGTGAAGAGGAAAGAAATAATTGGCCACGCGGTGATGTAAAAACGAAGCTAAAGCATCGAGTTAGCTTGCGGGCCCATGACCACAGAGACCACTGCAAAGACGGGCAATGGAAGTGCCAACCTGCTTTCTGTATTCTTGTACTTGAGCGAAGCAACAATGTTTAAGTTGACGCAATATACATGCAGTTTCGCGCCTACTTGTTTTGTTCAGCTAATTTAAGTTTCTCAGTTTGCACTACAAGCATCAATGCAGCTCACTCGAAACTGTGTGGCTGTGTTTGCTCCTTAAAATTGAGGAAGTGCGTGTGATTCAGACCGAAATATCTAATGAACTGGCCTGGTCCAATTTGGCAGTGGCATCCCGCACAGCGCAGATGGCGTCGGCGAGCCGCTTGTATTCTAAGGCATGTTCATAACAGATGGTGCAGCACTGGTACAGGACCTAATAAGAAACTTGAGGTTGTTTCGGTGTAATCCGACTTAGCGCAGATTGAAGGCGTCACAGCCACAGTCGGATAAGCACTTCGCAGCGATGTTTCCTCTTTGCGAGTTAGCCTAATCAGCAGATCGCCACGTCAAATGAACAAAAAATTGTAGGGCAAAGCAACACACGTATCGTCCCTGCATTGCTTCGCGCTGTTTACACCACCAAGTTTTTTCTTCATAAGCCTTTTATATTCAGAAATTTGGGTATATTGCTATACCACCCGACTGGTTTCCCTTTGTATTTCGAACATGTTAGCGGAATTTCGGTACTCAGCTATTGTTGAATGTCTATTGTTTGATATTCAGAAGATCTCGAGTGTCCTCTCATCAACTGTGTATCAGGATGGAACGCTGATGCTTGATCACTACAGACCAATGTCAATGCTTCTGTGGTGAGTACATAGTACGTTTATCTCCATTGCGGTGTGAAGTATAAATCATGACCTCACTAAAGTGAACTTTCTACGCATTCGCCGATGATCTTGTCTGGATTATTGCATTACCGCACTAAGACCGTTTACCTGCAATGCAAGTTTTTTTTAGTGCTTGTTCCACAGATACAATATTTATGAAAATAGGAAAGTAGGTGTTGAAATCAAGACTTTCTTCGGGACCGTCATTCCAAGTGTAGCTACATTATAGCAGCCACAATTTCACTGCAAGAGCGAAGCAATGAATGCGACGGACCAGCGGCTATACAGTCTACGCGCTAACGCACCCGGCCAGGTCTATTTCTTCTTTTGAGTTTAAGTATGATGTTCTTTCACCCCGGTTCGCTCCCTCAACTACTGTACTCTTCTTGTCTCTTAAGGTTGCCGGTATCATTTTCAGCCCTCATATTTTAACTTATATGTGTACGAAGCTCTTCATTTTTTTTTGGCTTTCAACCATGGATGTATAGGTCAATTTATAATCTCGCTGGCACTTTTTCGTGCGGTAACCTTTTTGTTTGTGTTGCAGTGGAAAAAGAAAGTCCTTGTGAATTTATCGCTGATAACTTTCAAAGCAGCTGCACACCTGACCAATTTATTGATTGCAACCCAGATGTCTCTCCTTGCATGTGTCGTTGCGGTAAGTCGAATAAACAACGCACTTTTTTAATTCGAATCCTAGAACGGCCTATAAGTTCGTTCAAGCTACACATTGTAATGGCAGTAATATAACAGAGTACAATGTGAACTGCTAATATTGAGCATTTATTCTTGGTGAAGATAAGCGATATACTAGAGGCAATAAACCACCAATTTTTAAGGCTGCCTACTTCGTAGCACGCTCCACCTCAATCATAACTGGGTTGCGGCGTGTTATGTTCCGCATCTGAATTCTAACTAAAATAAAGAGCAACTAAACCAAAATATATAGGGTAATAAAGTTCTGAGCATAATACACTTGAGCGCTGACGCGCACCTTTGATTAAAAGTTTTCAGTTTCAAGTACACGGACCAACTCTACAGCAGCCCATTGACATCAGAATACTGTGTGGCAGCCGTATGAAATCCTTCAAATATGGTCGCGTCACTTGCACGAAATAGTGCAAGGCTGGACCACAAAAGAGCTGATGAGCACTAGCAGGTTCATAAAGTTGCTGATTTTTGTCTGAGACACACGCCAATCTCGACCCTAGAGACCTTGTAGTAAAAATAAAATTGATCTCGTCGAATTCAAGTGCGACCCTGAAGGCCCCTCGAGCATTTCTAAAAAAAAATTTCTATGTATTGATCATTAACCCACTTTATACTTTCGGGGAATAGTAAAGTCACTCAAGAGAATTCAGGATAAGCATGAAACATATACAGTTCGCTACAAAAAAAAAACGCCTCAGAATGAAGACAATAAGTAATCAAGTTTGACTTCGTAGACGTTCGTTACGCCCCCATGCCAAAGGAATGCAAATATTCCAGTGACGTAGAATGTTCTGTATCTCGTCCCTTCAAAGACGCAGCCACAGCTACTGTCCAAGCTGCAACTGAAAAAGAGACAATTTCATACTATTGGCAAATTGGCATAAGATCTATTAAAGTCTGCATGAACTTCAGCAGCAGCGCTGCAATATATCACTCGATAATCAGCATTAAAAACACTACAAAGCCAGTATGAACTCCTGCAGCAGTGCTGCGCTATTTCACTCGATCATGGGCACAGAAATACAGTACACTGATCATTTTAAAACCAAGTCACTCAGTTGTATTCTTTAGCTCACGTTTTCTACAAACTTATAAAGACAATGCTTTCGAACCATGAACTGCAATAGTTCTCACTGAGCACTCATAAAAATGTCAGTGACCGGGGGGGGGGGGGGGAGCACGACATTGATGAAGACCTGTCTCATCTACTCGTAGGGATTTACCTTTGTCAAACACTTACAACCAGAAAACATATTCATGTGTTAGCAGTGCCACGTAGTACTTAAGCAGTTTTACCTTTAAGTAACACGTGTTTTGAACACTTATTGTTCGTCCTGGGTCCAATAAGTAGTGAGGCAGATATGAAATTTAGTCTCAAAAAAAACATCCTGCCTGCAGAAAACTAGAACCACAAGTATTGTCTCTATTTTCCTAGTATACTCGGCATATTGTCTTAAAAAATTCATTTTTCTTTCTTTTCAGCTCTCAGGTAGTACCCCGCACCAAAGTCGGACCTTTCGACCCAGCCCATTTACTTCGGTTTGTTCATTTGACATTAGAGCTGAAAGTGTGTAGAAATTGGCATTAGCAAATAAATTTTGTGGAATAAACAACTTGTTGTTTTCAATTGTTACTCGCATTAAATGCAGTATTTAGAGACTTCGTAAAAACATGATACCGGTATATATTCAAACTAATTTACGCAAGTACGAGCTTTACTCCTCACTCTGATAAACCAAGCAATTGTTTTTGGCTTTCAAAATAGAGGACACGTAATTGTTTTTAATACAACCCTAGTATAATAGGTTAACATGTGATTTAGGATAATTAGAGATCAAATCTTTACTAAAAAACTTACTCAATTTGACGGCGTTTATTACCGTGGACATGGTGGTAAGTAAAGGGAAGGATATTGTGGTTAAGTATTCGAGAGGAGACTTAGGCAACTAATAATACCAAGAAATTTTTATGAAAAAGTATTAGATGTGCAAATGAACTTGACAACAATACTTACCGTAATGTGTCAGGTAAGTTAAAGTAAATTCGGATGGATATTGAAACAATGTCTAACCAATCGCTCTATTGAAAGTAAGACATGCTACTGACCACGTGTAAAATATATTGGGACTGAAGCAGACCACTTGGATAATCATGCAAAGCTCATTAATTGACACGAGACCTAGACACAGAAGCCGGGCACCTCACTGGCTTTTATTATTGTTTTATTCACGCTTGCTGCCCACACTTCAAGGCACGATGTTCATCATAGCAACTGCTTAATACTGCAAGCACACGGACCAGGTGGTTTTGTCTTTGGTATACGGCACTGCTCGCAGTAGAACCTCGGTGATATGGTCGTGGCTTGTATGAATTCCTGGATATTAGAAATTTTTGTTCGCTCTCAGCTATGACACATTATATTGCAATGAAATGCCGGAGTGGGCTATAAGGAACAAATATTCAAGTCACCACGCTATATAGAACGCACACTAGCACGCAGGTGCTGCTGGCATTGTCACAAAATACGTGACTCTTAAGTGCACAATAACATGGGGGTATGCGAGTCGCGCCGTTTTGTATATAGCCTTCGAGATTTCGTTGCCCTAAACGATATTTGGAGCCCTAAATACGTGAGTTTATGGGTGAATTTTGGAAATAGGAGTGAATTTTGGAGCCCCGAATGCAACTTTGGGTGTCTTAGCATTTAGCTTATCCGAATGGAACTGGCGTCGTACATTTCTTTTCAACGCGTTGAAACTGCAGGCACTTTCATGTGGGTTGAACATAACAAAGAAAACGAGAATGAGTTCAGGAACACTGTAGGCTAAGTTAACGACCTGAATGGGCTTCAATTGCATAAGAAAGAAATCTCTCGCCAGCGCTGGAATCCATGCTAGAAGCTTGCAACTTCACCTAATATCAAGCTATGTCCTCAGCGACAATGATGACGGCGCTGATCTTGGATAACAGTGAGGCGTACAGTGACGCGGTGAGTGATATCGACCCAGTTCCCGCAGTTACAATGAACTCGCCCACTCCCTGAAAAATGCGCCCAGCGCGAACCGCCGTAGCCGACGACGCTTCAACCGTCCAGCACTATACGCCCCAAGATACTTAAATAAAGAGCGGACACTCCCATAGGGCACCGCGGCCCAGCTACTGAGCTGCTTTCAGCGCCACGAGTGGTTAGTCAGACCCGATAACGTCCTCAGCATAAATAAAATAAATGTTTTTTTCCGACGCTGGGATTCGAACCCGTACCCTCATGCTCCAAAAGCGAGTGTCATGCTCCTAAAGCGAATAACACAAGGCTACACAATCATGCTTCCGCGAAGAGAATACGTGTACAGCACGTCTAAACCACAAGAATGTGCCTCTTTGTGCAAAACAAATGCAGAAAGACAACACTTTCTAGTCATACTTTACTGTTTTCTATTGTAAGGCAATAAATGTCCACAGCGGGACATGACGTAGAGTGGATGTAAAAAATTGCACGAATTAATAAAATTTTTTCTTTGAAATAGATGCCAAACTTGGGTATTCATTGTCCTCCTGAAGAGGCTATTACTTGTCTTGAAAAAAGTGCTTTAGTGTATTCAGAGGCTCGACAACCATGTTTGGCAGTACTCCGAGCATAGGTTTGCATGTTTCCGCGGGACGGCTTTATGCTCTCCCATAGTCGAGTACCTCGTACTCTAAATAGTTACCAACTTTTTCTAAACACGCCAAAAAAAATCTAGAAATAATTTAGAATTTTCACGCAACATGAAAGTCAAAATTTATCTGTTGCACTAACACAAAGGCCGTAAACGTGGCTACAGGATAGTGTATCATCATTCCAAGCAGTAGTTCCAGGATTTAAACGATGAAAACATCCAAAACCACCTTGGACGCTACCGCTTCTGATAGTTATCTGTGAAATAAATGGCATACGGAAGAAAGCAGACTTGGCGCCTCTAGTAACGGCACAGAGGGTACTTCATCATTTTCACATAATGCACAATGAAAAAAAAAAACGAAGGTATATACATATGAATCATGTACTGAAGAAGCGTCAGCCTGTGCGGGTCTTTATACCCGACATTCAGAAAGAGAGAATGTACAAATTATCGCACAAACATTCATCGTCGACAGTGAAATTGGTTGCTATCTTTCAAGCAGATGAGCTTATCTGCGAGAGTTGTGAGCCAAGAAAGTGGGTGACATGCACAGATAGCAAACCTGCCTTTCAGCTAATCAAAAATGCGAGATCACTTTACAAAAATGGTGAAATAGCAAAATGTATTGCAGAAACTGTGGAATATGCCTCAGCGCAGGACCACAACATCGTATTCCAATAGATACCCAGTCCTTTTTGGAATATTGGGAAAGGAAGAGGCTGACAGCGTCGCCAAAAACGCATAGAACTAAGGACGGGATTGCGCAATCCCTATGTTGGGGCGGATATTCAACGTTCTATAACGCAAGAAACTAACCATTGTTCGATGGAGAAGTGGTTAGGTAGCCCTAAATCAAAGGAATCAGTACTTTAGGAGATTGACCCACGCAGAAAATTTTTTACAGGGACAGATCTCCCACGAAACTTAGAGACATTATTCCACAGACTTCGCTTGGAAGTAGCATACACAAACAACTTCCTGCGCAAAATACATCGATCCAACTTCCCGGAATGCCATTGTGGCCATGCAGAAGAACATGTTCACCATATTCTTTTGAAGTGTGTTAAATACGCGAATAAAACATTAAGGAACAAACTAGCAAGTTTGAAGAGCTGGCCCCTCACAATAAGGAAATTACTTGGACCATGGCCTGAGATGCATCTTTAGAAAAAGGCAGCCATCTTCCTGACAGACTTCTTCGTGGAGAACGGACTGGATAAGTGCCTGTTATAAATAGCCAGGAATATATATATATATATATATATATATATATATATATATATATATATATATATATATATATATATATATATATATATGTGTGTGTGTGTGTGTGTGTTAGTGCATATATTCACAGTATTTTTTACTGTCAGTATATGCACACACACGCTGTTCACACACAAGCTGGAGGCGTGTGTGTGAACAGTTTGACAGTTAGAACTGCTGCAAGCAAATTGTGCATTGGAATTATATTTGAACTGGTTTCAGTGGGCTATTATGTTCTTTTTTTTCGACTTGTTCATTTTTCGGTAACATTCAGCATTATTCTTTTTTAGATCTATCTATCTATCTATCTATCTATCTATCTATCTATCTATCTATCTATCTAGCCGCTTACGACTTTTAGCTCTCCTGGCCATTTCGATATTGATATCGACACCAAATTTGGTATGCCATAACATGACTTTATAACGAGCAACAGTGACAAACATAACATGAAAAGCATGAAATTTGTGACATAAATGTGATGATTTACGTTCGCAGTCTTACTGCTCTCTCGATGGTTTCGTTCACAAGACAATTTGCAAAACTGTATGGTATGACATGACTGCATGGCAAACACAAGCGACAGCCTCTAACATGATAATCATGAGATGCGTCTCATCTAACGACATGACTACATGCCAAGCTCATGATGCACTTGGGGCCTTTTCACTACCTTTACTCATACCAAATTCGGTATTACAGGACGCCAATGGATGACGAAGGTATGTGACTGGTGAAAACATGATAATCATGAGATGCGTGTAATGTAACAACATGACGACATGCTATGCTCATGATGTGCTCGCGGCCGTTTCGCTAGCTCCACATATAAAAAATTTGATATCAGATGACGTGAATAAGTGATGAATGTAAATGACACATTCAAACATGATAATCATAACATGGAAATCACGCAAGGCGTAATTTACCTTCGTCTCGTGACGTTGTGCAAATTTTAAATTGACATATCGACCTTTCTTATTGGTGATTCGCATATCAATGATTCCCACTGTACGTAAGATCTGCCAATATTTTTTTTTCAATCTGTTTCTCTCTCTGTCTGCTTTTTTTTTCATTTTTATTCATCCAATTTTTTGGTCGTGCTTAATCTGGCTCACTTATTTTTTTATTTCTTTGGTGTCTTTATTTTTCTCTCTTCATAAGTCTTTATTTTTGCTGTTTGTATGTTTGTTTACCTTACTTTCAAATTTTTTCTCTTTTTTTACCTATTTCTCCGGATGCATAAATAAGGTTCTTCGTATCGTACGGCACTTCGTTCTAGATTTGTTTCCTTGGCGTGTTTCACCTGCTTCTTTTCACAAAACAGTTTTCGTTTAGCGTTCGCATCTGATGATCATTATTTTGTAGTTGGGCTTGTGCAATTGTTTGGCGCATATCGCCCTCATGCATATCTGTGGTCACCAATGTTTTTACGGTCGGCTTAAAGACTTCCGCTGTTCAATTGCTTTTTTTTATGATGTCACAAAGGCACCAACAGTTGAACATATACGTGCAATTGTCCTTTTTTTCGCTTTGTTACTGACTACGGTCTCTCCTTAAAATCAGTAGCATGGCGAATGAAGTGTACACACATCTGAGTCAATTATTTGCGGCATGGATGAGAAGGGCAGTACTGGAGCCGGACCGCATTTGTATTGGCTGAGTTTAATTTTGTACGGCGAATTAAAGTAGGGCCAAACAAAAATTCTAATTGTTTTGGAGCCTCAAAGAAATGGTCTCGAGGTCACTGCTTATGTGCAAGACGATATGAGAGACACACGCTGCTTCTTGAAGTTAGCGGGAGCCCCAAAAACTGCCGCAAATGTTTTTAATCAGCCAAATGTGACCACTCTCGCTCAAGACTACAGTGACCTAGAATAGAGGGAGTGCCAAAAGCACCGCACACCTAATCGAAATCTCTTAGCTCCAGCTTGAATTGTGGCAAGTACATACAAACGGCTTTGGAGACCCAGAAATTTGGAGCCCCTATTCTCAAACTCGCAATTAATAAATACGGTTCACTGGTTTTATTTTCTGCCTAGAACATCATTCCCGGTGCTGCTGTGCTCAGATGTGATCAGGAAACCAGTTTTCTAATATTTGCACGTGCCTTAAGTCAGGCCGATTGGTTCACTCAGGTCATCACAGTGCCCAAGCCACTGAAACAGAGACTCACTCCAGCTTCGAGCATAAGTTATGGTTGGTCGCATGAGCCCATCAGGTGGCCAGAGCTCAAGAATCCTGGACAAAGGACACTTTTCATAAGTTGTGTTATCGAAAAGGCCTATTTACTTTTTCCGTCTCTCTCTAATTCATGTTGCTCAATCGATAGACAGTCAGTACACAAGGCATCACTTTCCACTTTGGTTTCAAGTGTGAGACGTTTCGAGGTCTTGAATGTGGCCAAAATGAGCTTGCAAGTGGTAGCAACAAGTATTACCCCATCACTTATTGTCATTAGGTATTTCTCACGCTGTTAAAATGATAGGCTAGTCAATGTGTGGAAAGAGTGTGTCTTTTATGACAATCGTGACAAATATACAATATATAAAATAGTATTTATAAGACTGATCATTAAAATGGAAAAGTGTTTTTCATCAATAAAATACTTCTTGAAAATGTCGCCCAACCTCCCTTTGTATATTTTCCTGTTTCTTTTCTTTGAAGAAAGAAAAGGTAGAGTTGGTAATGCGAAGTCTTCTGGTGCGAGGCTACGTGTAGGCATGCCCTCTTCATAAGAATCAGTAAAATGATCCGAAGGCACTATGGTGACGAAAAATGTCCATGCAAGAAATTGAAAATATTTACCTTGACAGTCTGCGTGAGTAACACTATCCGCTCAATAACGTCAAGCAGTATCTTCTATATACGCAAGGTATTTCTTTTTTATAGCGTTACCAGTAAAGCTTCTTCTATATATGTTCGACGTCAGCACTCTTATGATGTTACCTTAGTCTGCACTAACCTTGGCGGCTGGTCGTCCTCGCTTTTTGAACTTGTCCTAGTGATACATGTGAGTAATGATCATTTATACTTACTTAATTAACGTGCAATGTAGATGAACAAACCAGAAGAACCAACCAAGAACCGACCTGGTTTCTGGTAGAACTGTTTTGGGCTTGTTGACCTAAACGTCACGACTGCTACGTTTTTCTTCACAGAAACGTTCTTCCACATTATTTCTTCATTATTCTTTTGAAGGTTCAGTCAAAGAAAAATGATTATCACAAACTAAACGTGCAACTTACATTCAGTGCACATCTATAACCTGATTTTCATGTTGTTCCGTTAATAGAACTTTGAAACCATGTTTATCAAATTATAGGCAGGAGGTAGCCCAACAAGAACAATATCATACATTTGGACGCCTGATAAATGTTTTTCATTTGGGCCACGGTTAGTCGTTAGTCATGTTTGCTTATGGTACTAAAATATTACTTTATATTGTTTTATTTGATGTTATTTAATTCTTCATTTAGTCAAGAGTTCCAACGAAGTTCGTCTGTTCAGGCATCAGATAATATGGAACACTGTGACAGAGCAAGTTTGACGAAACTATCCGTCATTCCAGGAACACTAACGAGTCGCCCAGTTTCTCATTCTCGTAAGAGAAAAGTTAGCATACTAACTTATAAATAAACACTGCCTAATGTAAAATCTATACCTTGCAGTCTCTGCATTTCAAAAAGAAAGCTGGATCGAAGATGTTATGAAGAGACTACAATTTGATTGTGCCACAACATAAGAAAGTTGGCCTTTCTTGACCTGAAATTTACTACGAGAGATTTAACTATCAATTAAACACGTTTCAGCTGAATTGAGCTGTCTTACACACAATTTAAATTTCTCTCTATTACAGAAACGTCCTGATGAAGTTCCTCGCTGTTGGTGCCCTCTTCTGTTGCTGCCTAGCGTTGACGAATTCACGTACGATATTGTGGATACATAGTAGGCTTTATTTATTATTTGTGTTTCAAGTATACAAAATTGTACAGCTGTTATACGCTTGTTTAACGTCTGTGCTTAAATGTTGTTCAAGAGCATCTCGGAGTAGACAGAAAGTTCATAAGATGTGAAATGAACATTACAGGAGACACAAGGCAGAACACATGCCCAACAAAACACAGGAAAGTTAAAAAAAAGTGCTACTGCAATTTTCAGTCGATAAAATTGAATGACTCATTAGTAACCTTAAAAACGCAGCCTGCGGTAGATCGACGCAACAGAAAAAAAGATAGGTTAGAATCCTTCGATTTTTTTAAAAATGTAGAAATGAAACTTAAGTAAGGCCCATTTGTCTGTGCATTTAAGCTCACAGACCATGCATGCTTGGCAGGGACAACGCCGCATGATTCCTGGGATTCACGAGCATACTGCGCTAATGCTCAGATGAAGGAATCCGAGATGGGTTGGTTAAGGAGGTGCCCAGCTGAAGTAAACTTGCTATCTAGAGTATCTTACTCACGCGATGCTGCAAAGGCAAGTTGAAGGAACCATACGCATAGCTGGTACGCTCAGTGTATGGCACCAATTTTTTACGTACCATATTTTCTGTAGCAGAACGTTCATGATAGACACTCAGGGTTGTCAAATTCAGGTTACGCAAGGAGGACGCATAAAGAGGTTTTTAGTTTCCATTGGTTTTTGTTTATGTGTGCTGTTTTTGCATAAGCTATGGTGTGTTTTAGCGCTGCATATATGCGTACAGTGCTCTCCAAATTTCTGGTGCTTATTGAAAAAGGGTTCTTGCGTTTTCACACTATGTCAGCAGCCATTCATGTCAAACGCCATCACGTAAATTGCCGTATTGTTTACTCATTAACTTTGCGTTTGAACAAGTGAACAAAGTTTTCATGCGGAATTGTTGAAACCCTCGTTTATTCGTCATTCAGAAGATCCAGAGTGCCCACTCACCAACTGTTTACCAGGATGGAGAGCTGGATGTTTAATTTACTGCAGTCAATTGTCAGTGCTTTCTGTGGTAAGTAGGTGGCAATCTTTTTCTCTTTCCGTCAATTTGCGAGGTATAGAATAGCACCTTACTAAAGTAAACTTGTATTGCTTTGACCGACAATCTTATGTCTGTCTAGTTTTACTTACAGCACTAATGTCAAGGAATCTGCGTAGAAAATTTGCTTTGAACGCTTCTCTCAAGGAAACGTGATTTATAGAAAGAAGATTGGAAAGGTCCCTGTTGATTTGCCCCGAACCACCATTCCATCTTTTGGTATATGAGAATC